>JBBBDQ010030385.1:0-274783 GCA_037127315.1 Ascarosepion bandense
ATATATATACCCTCACTACAAATTGTATTATTTCTACAGTTCTTGAATTTCTTGCTCACAGTTATCTCTGTCATCATGACAGATATCTGCCAGTAAACGGGTTTAATAATCAGTATATTTTAGGTGCTCACATGTTTGCCACTCTATGTCTGTATAAAAATTAATGTCTCAGTTGGCATAATATATGTATCTTGCAATGTCAAGCAACCCTGCCCCCTCAGAAACTCTGACCATGCGATGGTTTCCATTAACATCTCCTTCCACTCTCACTCTACTCAAGAACCTCAGACTAGCATAATATCTTACTGCTACCAAAGAGCCGATTAGGACTCATTTCGCGATTTCCTGTGTGACGTCTCTTGGAACAAAGTCTTTAGTCTTCCCGTTGAAGACTGTGTGGCTGTCTCTTCTTGGGTTAAGACTGGCATCGAAGCTTTCATCCTAGCCAGGAAGTTGATACTTAAGTCCCACTCATCCCCTTGGTTTTCCTCCGATTGCTCGGCCGCCATCGACCATCGAAATCACTTCTTCCGGCTTTAACGAAGTCACGCGTCGGACCAGATTAGTAACTAGGTCCCATCCTTTTACTGTGAAGCCAATAAATTGTAACGCAAAATCTGTCAGATTCTTTTCTCGCACTGTTAGACTTATGCTGGATTAATTTTTTTATTTATTTTTATTCTCTTTCTCTCTTTTACTCGGTATTTACCACCTCCCCACTATGGTGTATGCCAAAGGCAAATGCGACACAAGGTCAATTAAAATGGATTTCCGAGCCCGTAAGCTTAGCCAAAAATATCTAGTAGACCCTGCTCAAGGCCTGGTCTCTCCCTTTTACTCTGCTTTGTAAAAGCATAACTGCTACTTATATATAGTTCGGAAGAGTTCAGTGTGTCATATGGGTAAGTCACCATAACAAACACACACACACACACACACACACACACACACACATATATATATATATATATATATATATATATATGAATTTCTTTGGAATTGATGATTTTATTTTTAATCCTCCATTCTTATTGTAAACGTTATATTTTAATAGATACTCACGTGTGAGTAGACACCCTATATTTTAAATATGTTAATTACATATAACAAACGATATGTCCAAGAGATTAATAAGAAAATGTGCTCTCTAGCAGGGTTCCAGTCTGCGTCCTCCTAGTTAGGAGAAAACACCGCCTGATCCGTTAGACCGCTCGATCACAAAGAGTTTCACAGATCAGCGAGGTTATTTAATTTTTGTAACGAATGCTAATCTGTTCAATGGCAATACAAACTAGCCCGAACATTGGTGAGACTAAAGCATCATGCAGCCTTAGGTTTGTTCACCTGTAGTAGGGAGACCTACCCATGCGCAACAGAGCACTAAAAATACCCCGATATTATGCGATTGTTGATTCGACCAGCATCTTTAAGCGCTATCAAAGAGTTTGGACTCCTTGCTACCAGTCAGATGCAGCAGCCATCAAACTACCAGCCCGGTACACTCATAATAGAAAATTGCATCCACTGGTAATTCTGATCATTAAAGTCTTAACACAGTTAAATCATTATGACCATGGAAGAAGAACCCGTAAACCATCTCCTAAATAGCGAACAAGGGATGATCATCTCCTCCTATCCAATAAACATGGAAGAAGTGCAGACGGATGATAGGTGAGCATGTCTACTCCTATTAAATCTCCTCTACCTATTATTAAAATATTATAGCAATATCAAGACTTTCTATATTTTCATTAGCAGTTAATATTATTTTAGACAATTATATTCTTGAAATGATTTCAAAATCCAGTTGAAACATCCGCACTCAATATACAGACGTATGTATGGAGTGCATAACTTGACTACTAACCAAATGTCATAAAAGTAGCAGCTAGGTTCGAAAACGTTAGGGTAAATGTGTTATCCAAGCGGAAAGCCGCATTTTGCACCAATGAAACCACAAAAGAAGGGAGTCATTAAGATAGCAAATGTTATTTTCTTCACTTGCCAATTATCTCATTCATGTGCTTCTTAGTCTTTTTTGTATTGAGGATTTAGAACGAAGTCTAATCCTCTTTCTCAGCATCATCGTCGTCGTCATCATTATTATTTACATAATCTCAAACATTAGCAATTTAAAATGATTTTCATTTGAACAACTCGGTTTTTGTTAACCTGGTGTGAGAGTATAAATATTTATAAGGTGAAACTGCAGAAGACATATTTATGCGGTGGGGAATGTTGCATAGAAATAGAATCAGTTTTACTGACAGTTAAAATTTTAAACAACCCAACAACAATTTATCGTTGTCATTTATATTCCTTGTGCTAATACTCGGTGAAAGTTAGGGACGGCCAGTATTGAAAATCTGAATTCAAAATGCTAGAAAGTTTTCTACACTGCTAATTTTTGGTTGTAGTAGCAGTCAACAAATTTTTATATTTCAATCTCACTCAGTGAAATGTGTGATATGAATGAAAGAGGAGCTGGAATGAAGTGAAATTTATAAGGATAAAAAGAATAGATAAACAGTGACCCTTGGCTACAAGAAATTAGCATTGTAGAATTTAGAGAAGCGCATACGCGAGAGATTTTTCTATAAAGTGGTAGTTCTTTGGAAAACATGCCTGAGAAAAACTTCCTTTTTACCTTTAGAACACGGAAGAAATGGAAGTGTTTCTAATCCCTGAAAGTAACATAGGGCTTGGAAAGGTCTAAACAGGCTGAACTAAAGATTAGAGCCAATCTGAACATTTGCCATGGAAACAGTGATAGAGTTGTAACAGGCATGCGACGCTGCGTTTGCAGGTAAAGCGTTTGCAGTATGGAGAATGTCTTCCCTCACGATGTAGAACTATATAAAGGAATGAGCAGCTCTATGCCACATTTATCACAATGTGTTCCTGCTGATATGTTCAACATATTTACAAAAGTCGATTTAAAAATTTTTACTTAGGAAATTGTTCAGTGTTGCTTTCCACAATTCCTTCAATACCTCTTTCAATGTTGCAGTCATCACATGTCTCTTACTATGACGAACATTATAACAGAAACAGAATAATCTCAATTATTGTTGAGAATGATTGAACGACTATCATGTACGGATTACAGAAAGTTTATATTTCTGTGGTTGATGAGATTCAGCATAATATCATGTTCTAATATTATTCTTCTGAGCTTGAGCCTTAAGAGAATTACATTGAAATGATTATTATATCTATAGATTTTTAATAGAGTAATAACATCAGATATAGTGAATGCACATTCTTCCGTTTACTAAATTTTCAGCCTAAACACTTTCTAATTCAGTTTGAGACATTATTGAAGTAATGATTTTAATAAATTATTTCTATAATAAAAATATATCGTATTTGATAAGTATAAATGTGTAACTGTTAAAAAGAAATCTATAAAACTGAGCGTAATATATATTTTCTATACATATACATTATTATAATAAATTGCTTAATGATATTTCTGTTAATAGCTCAACATGAAAAAATAGTTTCAGTAGTTTATAACTGAAATTATATCTCAGACGAAATATAAAGAGGGCAAAATCTAGAGAGGAATTAAAGCAGTGTTGTTAAATTTTAATTTATTAATACAATTCGTTGCTAAAATAGCTTACAGTAAAAAGTCAAGTTATATGATTTGAAATTACATTTCTTCACTAATCGATTAATGTTTTCATTAATGCATGGTCATCTGCACAATTTCTTTTTCCTTTATGTTTTGAGATTGTTTCCTTGATTCATTTTGTACAACTGCTGTAGAAAGTTTTCATGTAAAAGCAAACGAACCCCCACCAAAATTTAGACGGGTCAAAGTAGCCCAACAATACTATATCAAACTAAAAACAAGCCCCTCCCATCCTGCATACAATGTCATATTTGGTCCAAAATATATAAACCTCTTCGAATAGAAAGAGAGAGATATAAAAATGTTTTGAACTCCGAATGAAAACCATAATTTAGAAAGCACAAATACCTCCATTTCGTTTTTTTTAAATCCTATCACTCCGAGCAAGGCAGTAATGCCACTGATGTGCAGGGGCTACTTAAGAGTAAAAAAATTAGATAGAGGGAGAGTAAAAAGAAAGACGAACCAGTTAAGGATTGGAATAGAGGTGTGATGACAGTTGCAAAATTGGAGAGAAAGGAAAAGATATACAGGGTGGTGTAGAAAGAACCAGAGTCAAGTGGTTAAGATGGGTATTGACATTGCATTTAAATTCCTGGATGTTGTAGCTGTCAGGAAAGCAAAAATATGGAAGCGAATTTCACAGGCGGAAAGTGCGAGAAAAGAAGCTGATGGAGTAGAATTTTCGTCTGCATTTGGTTGATCTAACTGTGAATGGATGAAACCCAGTTGCAAGTCTGGTTGCACGAATAAACACCTGTTGCAGAGGCACCAGTGACTTAAGTTCGCTGGAGCGGAAGCCATGAAAATATTTATAGAACAGACAGAGAGAAGCCACATCCCATCGGTGAGAAAGTGGCAGAAGTCGAGCAGCCAATTCGGTACCTATCACATTACTGATTCTCCTTTGGAGCCTGTTAAAGTGATGAACAGCGGGTGCGCCTGACCATATATGCCAGCATTATTCCATGCACGAACGGATGGTTGATTTGTATATATGCAGGATGGATTCAGGAGGAAAAACATCCTGGCCCGACACAGTGACCCAACCTTTCTAGGAGTGGATTTATCTATTGATTCAATGTAATGGTTCCACTTGAGCTCGGAAGGAGGGAGGCTCGCTTGGTCCATGCTTATTGGAGGCAGGAGAAGTTGCCTGTGATGATTGAGAGACAGCAGCTTTGAAATTTACAAGCCACTTCCAATCCACCACAGAATGTAGGTCCCTCTCAAGATCAGCAGCGAGGTTATGCTTGTCCGCCTCGCCAGATTTCTTACTGATGCGGGAGTAAATTGTGGTGTCATCTGCGTAGATGCCTACTTGGCACTTGATCACGTCTGGGAGATCATTTATGAAAATAAGGAAGAGCGTCGGACCTAGGATAGAGCCCTGAGGGACACGAGCGTTTGTAAAGTACGGTGTGGAGGCATGCCCATTCAAGACGACCTTCATTATGCGGTTAGATAGGAGAACTTATCGGATCAAGCAAGCGTCCGTGATACTATAACCCCGTAGCTTGCATAGAAGTCAAAAGCATTGGAGATGTCCAGGGCAATAGCACGAGACTCTCCGGACTTCTAAAGGGCCTGGTACATGTACTCCCCGGATTCCATCAACTCCGCACGACTTATGGGTGTCAAGTTTTGATATTACCTTAGATACCAGTGTCGGGTAAGGTATAATTCATTCAGTTTAGCCTCAGTTCTAATGTGGAGTCGGATGAGAATCTGCGAGCAAAGCACTCGACCTTGTCCGCTAATACCGTCAGAACCTCAAATTCATTGATTAGGAGAAGAATAAATGATTTGCTGTTGTTCATAACCGCAAATAGTGCCGAACTTGCGGTCAACTATGCGCTGTTTCTTTCTCTCAGCTTGGCGTCATTCAAGATCCTCTTGCGTTCATTACTAGCAGACGTGTATAGGCACCTATTGTGGTCAGATGCATGTCTCCGAAATAGTCGGAAGTAGTGGTTCCTGTGGTCAATGTCGGCCAAACAGGCAGGAGAGAACTAAGAGGAGGAATAAGATTTGAGACTAAACTTCTTGGTAGGTATGAAGGCATCAATGCCAGATTTCACCCAGAAAGAAATCTCAGAGGGGCTGTCATCAACTGGGAGATCGAACACTTTTCTCCAAGGGACATAGGAAATCACGAAACGCGCCCCACTCAGCTCTTTGGTAGCAATAGGAGATCCTATAATTAGGAGGCTCCTCGAGGAGGGAGTGTGGTGAGAAATATTGAGAGAGACAACAGCATGATCGGAGTTGTCGAGAGGGTAAAGCTGCGAGACATGGGAGGAGTCATATACAAAGGTAAAGCATAGATCTAGTAGAGAGATGTGTCCTGAAAAAATGCTGAGAAAGCGTGTGGGGAAGTCCACCACTTGCGTAATAGGCTGAGAAATGGCAAAGTTCATGGTGTGGATGCCAGCTGAATCAGTAACAGAGTTTTTAAGCCACTCAGCATGCTGGGCGTTAAGATCTCCGAAAACAAATACGGGTGAGAGGGAGTAGCCTTATCTATATTGTCAAAAATGATGTCTAGAAGGGAGCAGTCGGAAGAAGAGAGGGAACGGTAAAGAAAGAAAAAGTAGCTAACCGAACTGAGAAGTGACAGACGAAGACATATACATTGGTTATCGGGGGATTCGAGAGATGTCACCCTAGCTATAAGGAGGTGTTCACTAACATAGACCCCCAGCCCATGCATGTGGACAGTGGAATCCTTCCTTAAGAGGGGAGATAGCCAGGGATCGATAAATCAGAGAAGGGAATTGAGTGGTTGAGATTAATCTCACAGAGCGCTAGGATGTCAGGGGAATTTTCGTGGAGGAAAGATTCTACACTACAAAAGTTAGTATGAATGCCTCGGATATTAGTGTAAACTGGGCAATAGTTTGGTCTATCTATTACAATTAAAAAAATGGGGTGGAGAATTGCTAAATTTTAAAGTCCAACAACCAGAGAAATTTCTGACAAGTTAAAGAAAACAAAAAACAAAACAAACGTTCAATTAAAAATGACACACAACAAAAACAAATTTCAAATTAATACATACTACAGGATATTCAAACAAAAAGGACTTACTTTTAAGAATATTTAAAAGAATGTTGAGCTCCCATGCCAAAACATGATTTCTGCTAGCAAGGTAAAAATGCAATTCTTTTTAACTTTTTGGCGGAACCGAAGTGGCGGGCGGACGAGGATGGTAGCTAACTAAATAGCCTGCATGTGACCCGCGAACTGGGAAGAAGAGAAAGAATGATAGACTCTAACAGCCGAAGAGGAAAAAGAAAGAGAAACAAAGAGTCCAACAGTTGAAAGGGAAGAAGAAAGAGAGTCCAACAGCCGAAGAAGAAAAAAAGAGAAATTTCTGACAAGTTAAAAGAAAAAAAAACAAAAACAAAAAAACAAACGAATCCATAAAATAATTATACCAAATATAACCCTGCAAATATCGGAAATAAATCGAAAACTTTGCAAGCATCATGAAACAAGTACACATCCACTTATATTCCAAGAAATAAAAAGAAATCAATTATCTCATACGCTAAATAATCTTCACAGTTGGATTTAAATACAACAAATAAATAAAGATGTTCATCAGTGTATAACAATTTGTGCAATAGACCTAGCACGCGGCTTCATCCCCAGAGACAAAAATAGAATAAAAAGTGCGCAATATTTTCTAACTCTCTATCAGTTATAACAGCA
Organism: Ascarosepion bandense; assembly: GCA_037127315.1. Lineage (NCBI taxonomy): Eukaryota > Metazoa > Mollusca > Cephalopoda > Sepiida > Sepiidae > Ascarosepion > Ascarosepion bandense. Next base: position 7,358 of record JBBBDQ010030385.1, read on the forward strand.
ATAACAATAAGAACTATACAGCTCACTGCTGGTGAAATTGTTATACAAGCTGGGTTCACTATCTAACAGTAAATAAATATGCCATCCTGGACCTAAAGTTATATAGGAATTAAAAGGAATGACTCAACAGAAAAGTCTAGCCGAAATGAAACCTTAATAATAGTTTTAGGATCTCTTACGAAGATCTGAAAAGTGAGATAAAGTTTCATTAAGCAGAAAGAGCAGAACAGATAAACCGGCAACAAAAATAACAAGCTTCGTAATAACAAACAGGTACTGGGAAAATTGAGCTAGGTATCTAGAAAAAGAAGAAAGACTAAAGTAATGTTGATTCGGCTGAACATAGGCCATTCACCAATTCATGCTTGCTGAAGAACCCATATGTACAACATACTAAGCCATAATCACGGTGAGACACACTTTAACTGAATGCACTTATTTAGCACCTGAAAGACAAATACTACAAGAAAACCAACACGATAAACTATTTGAAAATACTAAAATATCGACATAATGAACTACCTTAAAGAAATGGGTTTATCCCAACCTATACCTGCAGCAGATCATGTACATACTGCATATAGTCATAAGACATTCGGTTACTCTGAAAGTATAAAATTATGTGAAAAATACCTGTAGTTAAATTCATATAATTGCGCTTAAAATACACTGTAACCGTGAGGACCTCATGCTTATTAATTAAAGGAGGGATGGAAGGTTTGTTGCTGTTTAGCACACTTTTGCAGAGCCGCCAGTAGTCTTTGGAGCCGAACTTACGCGATGCTATACGGTGATATCTGCTGCTTCATTCTGTCAGTAAACAACAGCTTAGCGTCATTGAGGATCCTCTTGCACTGATTACGAGCAGAGGCAAATAGGCGCCTATTATGGTCAGACGCGTGTCTCCGACAAAGCTGGAAGTAGAGACTTTTGTAGGCTATGGCGGCTTGGCAGATAGGGGAGAAACATGGGAGGGGAGGTGAATGGAGTTTAAGGTGGAACTTTCTGGTTGGAATGAAAGCATTAATGCCAGTTTTCAGAGTTTCATGCCGGGGAACAAGATATTTTTGGTAGAGTATTTTAAATTTATAGGTTCCATATTTCGGCGACAAATAGGAAATAAGGCATAAAATAGTATTTCACCTAAGAAAGATGCTCAACAGTAAGGAGCGAAATATAGTGACGTAAATGAATAAATATATGCATGGCCTGGGAGTCTATATCAGCAAGCATCTCCATCTGGCTAGGAAGGTTTCTCTTGAATCCCCTGACCATCCATACATGTGCCTCCGTCATGCCCTACTAAACTAAGCTATCTTTTCTTTCTCTATCGCTCTACTGCCTCTCCCGACTGTTTCTTGCTGGGCAGTATATCTGATAATATAGATAAGGCTAGGCATCTCCAATATTTTGGCATACATTTTCGATAACTAAGTTTAAAGTTTAAAGTTTTTACAATGAAAAAACATTCTTGAAGATTTCATCTTAAATTTAATTAAAAGTTTAATGATTAAATTTATTATTTCCATTAAGTAAAAAATTCTGGTGTATATATAAATTATATAGATTGGAATGTCACATTTAATTTCGATTTCTTAAAATTTTCTTAAAAGCGACCAGTTTCTTAATTTTAAGAAATTTGTAAACACACAAAAATTCATCAATTTTAAAAATTTCAAAAGATTGCTGACACTTTATTTTAGTAAAATTAGAAAACTGAAAGTTAAATTAATCTGATTTTTAAGTTAATCTGATCGAACGTTTGACGGACTGTTGAATAACGAAGCGATGACAGCTGCTACGCATGGCCATAAGTGCAATTTTCATAAATCTAAAAGATAGGACAAAACCATTAAATTACGAAACCTTTTCATAATGATAGCAATTTTAGTAAACCATACATGAAAATGAGAAAGTATTAAGTAAATAAAAATTATTTTAAAAATTGACATCACCATTACGCTTTATAATCTTTGCAATTTTGGACTTGTAAATTTCGTTTCCACTTATCATTATAAAACCTCCAGGGATCACCCCAATAAAGAATTTTACACGATTTTAAACTATTATAAATTATTATAACTATAATGTAAAAAAATTGAAAAAATTCTTGTAAAAATTCATTATTCTTCAAAAAAATGTTATTTCTTTAAACAATAATGTCATTAATATTACTTATTTACAAAAGTAATTAGAAGCTTTTCTATACAAGTAATGTTATAGTTTTATTAGATTTATTATTTTTCAATTCAGAGCAGATTTTCATTTAGATAGCACTAATTTGAAAAAAAAAGTGGGTGATTTACAATCTCCAAGGACTTTTACTTTTACCAAAGAAAATTGGCAGGGAGCACGAAGGTTACGTGCTAAATTTCATGAAATTAAGTAAGTGGGAGGTAACACATTAAAAAAATACCAATATTTTCTAAAAAAATATTTCAAAAATAATTTCACTCATTTGTGAATAAATCCTGAAATTTTTTTTTTAATCGGACAATTATTTGATTTTTACAAGGATTTCCAAATAAATGGTTTCTACGGAAAAAAAAAAAACGCGCGCAAAAAAAAAAAAATTCAATGTAAAAGTTAAAGAAAGCGATGGCGTAAACAAAACAAGATTTTAACTAAAATTTCGAACGTGTTAGAAAGGATTAAAAAAATTCAAAAAATAATTAAAAATACTTTGGTCTTTAGTCTTAATATTAACATGAACATTTTGACGATAAAACTTTATTTTCGTGAAATTTGGCCTTTTTCATTACTCTATGATGTTTTTTTCTGCTGAATAGTGAAGGTACCTAGATAAGGCCATTACCTCTCATCCGATTGCCAACATATTTGCGTTTGGTGATTTCAGTGTCCACAACAGCAGATTATGTGTCATCTCCCAGAAATTATAATTATTATCTGCTCAACATAGTTGCAGTATAAGCCACGGTTTGGCTTTGTGAATGTGAAGAAATACAAATTCAGAAGATGTCTACAACAATGTAGCAAGACACCTTAGCAGACGGCCGTACTATAAAACAAGCATCTCTTTACCCTTTTTTGTCTCTCTATATAGTGCACACCCGTACGCATCAAAAGCTAAATAACCGCGCGTAAATTACACGCTCAAACATGAATTATATGTATTACGTAACGTTGTCAAAAAAAAAAAAATAATGATTGGGTTTCTTAGGTTCTATAATTTTGATTTTTTAAAATTTATAAACGTTTCAAAAGAGCTTTGTGCGGATACATAACTAGTTTTCAATCAATAATAATTGTTCTTTACACGGAAAATTGTGAACGTATAACAACATAAATACTACAATAACTCATCTTGATCAATACAAAGCTTATGGCTTTCACATCGTAAAAGTTAATTTGATAGGGTCTCTTATTGGTATAGCTGGGAACCTAAGCTCAGTGAAACATCTGATTTCATTCTGAATCAGTTTAAATCATGTGAACTCTAACCTTGTGTCATATGTTAAGAGAAGCAGTCGTATCCAGCGCGTTAATAGAACAATGAGTGAGTGCACAGAGGTGACACCCCGTCCGATTTTGCTATTGATTAAACTTAAATGGCAATGAACACTTAAAGCGAGGCGCCATGTTAGCAATCGCATGATTCATTTTACTGTGAGCTGCTCAACATCAATGAATGCATTCTGGCACAGAAGAGCGAACAATGAACACAAAGAAATGCTTCAGTGATGAAATCAGCCTTGGGAATATTTACTTATTGCTTCAGCAAGAAATCGATAATTTTAAACATCGATCCTAATATTCAATTCGGTTATGAACAATTGTAGATATAGGAAAAGTTGACAGCTTGGTCTTATCTATCGTATTATAGCTGTAAGATTTATAAGAGTTAAATCAAGAGACTAAATCCTTAATTATTTTTGGGGTTAATAGTAAGTTCTAGAATTTCTTTTGTAGCTGAGGGTTAGTTGTATATTTGTTATCAGCTTTAGTGGCTACCGACTGAAACCAGCTAAAAGCAGGAATTGGTCTATTCAATTTTATGGTAGAAGATAATAATAATAATAATAATAATAATAATAATAATGATGTCATCGCTCATTAAGGTATCGTAGGTAATAATTTGTCTTTCCTTTGTCTTTTCTACAAATATTTACATGGTAATTATTTTAATTACTTGATGCACTTGAATTTACTCATGCTACTAAATTGGCATCTAGGTCTACATAAACTTCAGCATCCTACAAGATTGGCATCTAGATTCAAACCATTTTACTGTTGAAATAATTAAATGCAACCACCACTTCTACTCGAACATTTTCTTTTTTTCATATTTCCCGCCTGTGAACCTCCCTTTCGTTTACTTCCTTCCCTAATAGCTAGAATATCAAAAAATTTAAATTCGACGTCAACTGCCATCTATCTTTTTGAATCCGATTAATCTGTCATCCTTTTTTCAATACTTCCTGTACCCAGTCTTTTCTCTCACTGTTACCCCCCTGTGCACTAGTGACGGTCCCGCCTAACTTGGTCTGAAATTATTAAATGCTAAAAATGTTTTTTTTTCAAATCTGTACTTTTCCACCACATAACAGTTCACAGATTGTTATAAGAAAATGACATAATTTCTCTGAGAGATACTAAAATTAAATTTTTTTAAACTAGAACTAACTATTAATGTATGCTTCTCAGCAAAAGGAAGTCTAGGTTTGTGAACTACGAATTGGAGACATCAAAATGAACAAGTACAAAAATGTAAATATCTAGGAAAATGTCAGTCCAACGACAAAATTGTCTTCCAAAAGCTAAGCAAACTATTATGTAATAGGAACATTTTGTTAGACACAAAGAAAAAAATAATGAACTCTTATGCAATATCACTATTCCAGGAGGCAATTAATGATGGTCACTCTCATCACCGATGAAGAAGATATTGAGGTAACGTAAATGTGGTCCTACAGAAGCATGTTGAGAATAAATTTTAAGGAAACTTTCAGTACTCATTCACAAATGAATAAAATTATTTTTGAAATTATTATTTCTTTAAAATATTGATGAAATTTTTTTTAAAACTCTGTTAACCCCCACTCCACGTAAATTCATGACATTTGAATAAATTTTAATTTTTGCAAATTATTTTTTATTAGTTAAACGCAGAACTCATCGAGAAATATAAACAATCTATTCTTTTTATTTAAAATTATTCAGCACTATCCGAAAATTTGCTCCGAACAGTAAAATAAAAAATGCAATAAAACTCCGTTATAATTTAATTTGATAAGCTTTTAATTGCTGGAACAAATAATAAAAATGAAGGACATTATAGTCTGAAAAAATATTTTCCGATTACTAATAAAATTTTAAAAGAATTGTTTTCATTTTTTTTCATTATTATTATAATATTTCATAAAGTTTTAAAAATATTTTAAAAATCTTTCAAAGAACTGTTCTCCTTTTTTTAGTTAAGAATTAATGATTATATTGCCTATCAAAAAAAAAATTAATAAAAGTTCTTTCATCCATTATATTTTTAAAATAAGTAAAAAAAATTGTTTTGTGTGTGTAAATAAATATGTTCATTCAAGTACGATGTTCCACTGGGGTCATAACAACTTTCCATAGGGGTCATATTTATTTTAGAAGTTAACAAGTGTTTTGGATTATTCCCCTTACATGAAAAACGACAGAAACCGCACTTTGATTTTGATTCAAGTCTCTTCAAGACGTTTATAAAATTTAACAGCCTGTTTTGCAAGTCATTCCTTAAACATTTAAAGCAACTTTTACATTTTAATTCCTAATTTTCTAATTTTGTTAAAAAAAAACAATAATTGTGAGATTCACAATTTGTAGAAGTACCTGAAAATAATATGAAAAATAGATTTTAAAAATAGAAATTAATAAATGGCATAACATTTCATAAATTATTGAGTTACCTCTACCGGTACTTTCAATGTTATTAAATTGTAACTATTTTTAAAAAAAACTTTTTCATAAAATATCTTCAAACGTAAGCTTAAAAAGCTAAAATAACTGAAATTCCATCAAATATTGGATAATTGCTGAAAACTGTGTTAAATTTTTAATTTTAACATAGTTAAAAATTAAAAAAAAAACGATTTGTATGAATAAGATTTATACCAAATTCTTCTTCCATGCTTTTGGCCGGATACTGTAAATCATCAGTTGTCGGCTGCTGATGGGTGCTGATAAGGTGTTGACAGCTGTGATAACAAGGCGACCGTAATTGAGAAAGGCATTCTGAAACATTTTTCAAGCAGTAAGCAAGTGATTCTTCTGTGAAGTCAGCTTAAAGTAAGTTTAAATTCGGTAATTAAAAGAAAATAATGTGTCAGTGAAGTGTGTATTTTATTTTTGTAAGATTTTCTAAAACCGAGAATTGGCTTCTGTTTACAATCGATGAAAAATGGCGGAAAATTTGACATTTTTAAAACTTTATTTTAAATTTAGAAAAGTTTAGATTCTGATCAATATAATTTCGGTTTAAAATACACCAAGGTATTTTGCTTACTGGAATTACTAAATTTAATCCCTTGGCTTTCAATGAAAGCTAATTTTAAAGCTTGAAGATAACTTATTTACTTTTAAAATTTCAGTTTAAATTTAGGTATAGGAAAATGAGTGGAAGTACCTACTGTATACTTAGGGACCACAATATACAATACTTTGGCATATGTATTAATTAAGAGAATATAATTAGCTCTATTTTGTATAAACCAACAAATATAATATTCACTAATATTAAGTGTTCTTTTGCTCCATGGCCTTAAATTCAAAATTACACCATACTAAATGAAATTGCCATATCCATCAACACCTGAAAAGTATTTATCATGCCAGCTACAGATAACTGAATGAAAGATAATTAAATATTGATAACATTTGTTATAGAATACATAGCTTCGACAAAAAAGAAGATACTTTTAGTTAAAGTCATTCCAGAACCTGCCATAGTGGTCAGAATATTGACGACCCGAACTCTGCGGAAATTGCTTGAACCTTTGCACGTCCGAGCTTTCCATCCGCTGATTCCTTTGTGTACGATCGTTTGAGCCGAGAGGCAAGCCAACAGATTCAAGAGAATCGGTAACTGGGCACGGTGTTGATATGTGTAAATATATGTAAAATATGTAAATAAACTGAGTAGTATTTTGCTTACAAATATTCTTCAGAGAAATGTAAAGAAAAAATACTACAAAAGAACTAACTGTGGTATGATACATTTCTTCCATGATGGATATGTCATGAATATACGCAGGAGATCTCTGCTTGTATTCAGATTTAATTAAAGATCATATTTAAGCCAATACGAATTGTCTCTAACAATTCTATTACAATTTAATTAACTCTCGCTGTTATCAATTTTGATAATGCCGAATCTACTCTGTCAAGAGACGTTTTGTCCCTAATGCGTCTGACTTTAGTAAACGTTTTAAGTATCTACTACAATGAAAGTTCTAATAAGCTGCACTACCTCACGAAATATTTCTCAGCACAAGTTTTCGAGTATTTTGCTAACGTACATTCCGACGAACAAGCCTGGACAGTATCTACATAAAAAATAAATGAAATAGTCTCGAGACACTTACTTGCTACAAGGCACCAACTGTCTTCAGATTCAATCGATGGATTCTATCAAGCCTTAGCAAATCTAAGAACTGTTTATTTTCTTTGGTATCAGCCTAACAATATCGAACTGGATTGATACGAGATGCCTTCATAAAAGGACTTCAAATAACCGACAAAGAATACTCTTATAGCACCTGCACCTATAACCAAGCAAGTATACAAGAATTACCAGAATAAAATTTGAAAATATACGACACAAATGCAGAAATCTCATGGACCTTTTCACCTATTTTGCACCTTCCCCACTGTATAAAATGCTGGACCCTAAAAACAACAACAAAAAAAACAAAAAAAAAAACAACAAAAACAAAATAACAATCAGACAAAAAAACAAACAAACAAACAAAAAAGCAGCTTTAATTAAACGCACCTGCTTTTTTTTCTGCGGAGGCAAAAGACATGCAAGGTCAATATACTCGCTAGAAGAAACAAATATTTTACATACAGAAAGTATGTAAAATATTGTACTATAGTTTCCAAGAGTAGAAAGGGAAGCAAAATGGGTTGATATCAGTGGATACACTTGGTTGTCTATCACCTACAATAGTAGAGATGACAGCTAATGAACAGTCGCTAAATAAGACGAGAAGCATTAAAACTTTCTAAACGCAATCATTTTGAAAGAAAATTCATGAAGAATCTACCCGTGTTTAAACAAAGTGGAGAGGGCTAGCTCATAGCTTTCAATTTCAGTCCTGGGATATTGCTTGGTTGACCTAAAACTAAAGTGTACTTTATACCAAGATGTCTACGAGTGAAGGAATTATGTTGTGACTTAATAATAGGACTCAACTTTTTGCGTCAACATTCACGAATAGAAATATCCGTCGAAAGCTCAAATCCACCGTTCAAAGTCTGTGGCTTAGCAGCTATAAGAATGTCGTACCCAGCACTTTTCAACAGTCTAACACTTGATTGTTAACTGGTAGCTACTAAATCTAGGCGAAAGACAGAGGCGGATGTATAGTTTATCCAAACAGAAATTACTCGTATTTTGGAGGATGATATAACTGAACCAATCCTTCGTTGTCGTTTCTGAGGACAAAAAAAAAATCAACAACAAACAAAAAAAACAAACAAACAAACAAAAACAAAGCAAATGAAAATACCCAAGCGATAAACTGATTTCATTTTCAGGATGCCTACACCCCCCCCCCCCTGCCATGTGTGTTGTAGTGTAATGGATATCAGCTCGGAATGAAAAATCGGAGAGCTGAGTTCGAATTCCAGTCGAATGTGTTTCATTCACATTTTTTTAATCATTTCACCCCGTGCAAGGCGGAAACGCCACTGATGTGCAGGGGGTTACATAAATGTAAAAAGATTAATTAGAAAAGAGTGAGGAGTACAAACTAGTTAGAAAGGAACAATAGAAAGCAGGTGCGATGACAGATACATAGGTGGAGAGAAAGGGAAGGTTATACAGGGGTGGGGAGAGAGCTAGAGTCCAGTGGTTAGTAGATGAGTATTGACTTTGCATTTAAATTTCTGGAGGTTGTAGCCGTCAGGAAAGCAAGAATACGGGAGCGAGTTCCACAGGCGGGAAGTGCGAGAGAAGAAGCTGCAGGAGTAGAATTGTCGTCTGCATTTGGCTAACCTGACTGTGAATGGGTGGGACCCAGTTGCCAGTCTGGTTGCACGAGTAAACACCTGTTGAGGAGGCATCAGTGACTTAAGCTCGTCCGAGCAGAAGCCATAAAAGTATTTATAGAACAGACAAAGGGAGGCCACATTTCGACGATGGGGAAGTGGCTGCAGTCGTGTCGCCAGATCAGTACCTATCACATTACAGACTCTCCTTTGGAGCTTGTCAAGCACACCGAGGAAAACGGCAGGGGCACCTGACCATAAATGGCAGCAGTACTCCATGCATGGACGGATGGTTGACTTGTATATATGCAGGATGGATTCAGGTGGAAAAAACATCCTGGATCGACATCGTGACCCAACCTTCTTAACAGTAAATTTTGCTATGGATTCAATATAGTGGTTCCATTTCAGGTCTGAGGACAGGGTAAGTCCGAGGAGGCGTAGTGTATTACTCTCAGGGAGAATCACTTGGTCCATGCTTATGGGAGGCAGGAGAAGTTGCCTGTAATGGTTGACAGACAACAGCTTGGTCTTAGATGAATTGAAGTTGACAAGCCACTTCTTGCCCCAGTTCACCACAGAGTGTAGAGCCCGCTCAAGGTCAGCAGCGAGATTATGTCTGTCCGCCACGCCAGGTTTCTTACTGGAGCGGGAGTATATTGTAGTATCATCTGCGTAGATGCTTACTTGGGACTTGATCTCATCTGCGAGGTCGTTGATGAAAATAAGGAAGAGTGTCGGGCCCAGGATTGAGCCATGTGGGACACCAGCATTCGTGCTGTAGGACGAAGAGGCACGCCCATTCAGAACGACCTTCATTTTGCGGTTATTTAAGAAAGATTGGATGAGGTCAAGCAGGCGACCAGTAATACCATAACCGCGTAGTTTGCATAGGAGGCCATAGTGCCAAACCCTGTCGAAAACCTTGGAGATGTCCTGAGCAACCGCGCGAGCCTCGTCAGACTCATCAAGGGCCTGTAGCATGTACTCCGTTACAGTTGTTAGCAGGTCGGTCGTGGACCTGGCAAAGCGGAATCCATATTGCCTGTCGGAGAACAGTGTGTGAGCGGTAAGATGATTAACTATTTCAGCATTGATTATAGCCTCGAATACTTTCCCGAATACCGGTAGAAGACTGACAGAGCGAGAGTTGGTTGGGTCCGAGGGTTCACCACAATTCTTAAATACAGGAACGACTGAAGAGAACTTCCAGCATGCAGGAAAGCAGGAAGCAGAAAGGCAGTAGTTAAATAGTTTAGAGAGGAGAGGGGAAAGTTCAGGAGCACACGTCTTAAGAACTATCACCGGGATTCCATCGTCTCCACACGCCTTATTGGGGTCGAGTTTTGAAATTACTCTGGATACTACTGTCGGGGTAATATATACGTCGTGCAGTTTGGCCTCAGTTCTAATAGGGAAGTCGGGTGGGTGTACTCGGGACGAGTCGAATGTGGAGTTGGATGAGAATCTGTGGGCAAAGCACTCGGTTTTGTCCAAAGATGACGTGAGAACCTCAAATCCATGGATTAAAGGAGGTATTGAGGATTTCCTATTGTTGAGCACTCGTTTACAAATCCTCCAATAGTCCTTGGAGCCGAACTTGCGGTCAGCTATGTGCTGTCGCATTCTCTCAGCAAACTACTGTTTGGCGTCATTTAGGATTCTCTTGCACTCATTGCGAGCAGATGTGAACAGGCGCCTATTGTGATCAGTTGGCTGTCTCTTGAAGAGACGTAATGGTTCCTGTGGGCAATGGCGACTGAGCAGGCCGGAGAGAACCACGGAGAGGAATGAGGTTTTAAGCAATACTTCCTGGTGGGTATGAAGGCATCAATGCCAGCTTTCACCCATGACGAGACCTCAGAGACACAGTCATCAACTGATAGGTTGAACACTTTTCCCCAAGGGACGTCACAGAGGAAATCGCGAAAGGCATCCCAGTCAGCTTTTTGGTAGAGGTAGGAGGTCTTATAAGTAGGGGGCTCCTGTGGCGAGTGAGATTGGAAAGAGATACTGAGAGAGACTACAGCGTGGTCGGAGTTGCCGAGAGGGCAAAGCTTCGAAACTTGTCAGGCGTCAGGCGCAGAGGTTAAACATATATCTAGCAGTGAGGAATGACCCGAGGGAGTGCTTGGCAAGCGAGTGGGGAAGTCCACCACTTGCGTAAGGGATTGGGAAATAGCAAAGTTCATGGCACGAATGCCCGCCGGATCAGTAACGGCGTTTTCAAGCCACTCAGAGTGATGGGCATTGAGGTCTCCAAATACAAATATGTGGGCGAATGGGTGATAGGAAATAGCCTTATCTATGTCGTCAGCAATGCTATCTAGTAGGGAGCAGTCCGGAGAGGAGGGAGAACGGTAAAGAAAGAATAGGTAACTAACCGAACTGAGGAGAGACAGGCGGAGACATATGTATTGGTGGTCAGTAGATTCGAGTGAAGTCACCCTAGCTATGGGGAGATGTTCTCTTACATAAACACCCAGCCCATGCATGTGGACAGTGGAATCCTTCCTTAAAAGGGGAAGATAACCAGGGATGAAGAGGTCAGAGGAGGGAATAGCTGAGTTGAGGTTAGTTTCGCAGAGCGCAAGGATGTCAGGGGACTTTTCATGCAGGAACGCTTCTACACTAGGAAAGTTAGTACGAATGCCTCGGTTATAAGTGAAGGAGAGGTTAATGGGTTTAGGTGGTTTGGATTTAACTGGTTTAGGGTCATTTCTAATTTGTTTAGTCATGATTCTGTTTGTAGAAAGGGACCTAGGGTAGAGAATACAGGCGGTCATTATCCACGATCTGTGCTGGGAGGGAACTGGCTAGGGCTGCAACAAGGTTTGGCCTCGGGGTTGCCCACCGAAAGCGCTTGCAGGGACACCTATCCATTCGCGACATGGCACTACAAGAACCCCGATATTATACAACTGTTGATCAGGGCAGCCGCTCTTGACGCTACGCAAGAGTTAGGGCTCCTAATTACCAGTCGGAAGCAGCAACCAGGAAACTGCCAACCCGGTACCCTCACAGTGATGAGCCGTTGCCACCAACCGGCCAGATTGCAGGAAACTCACGGAAGCACCAGTACCAAGGTCTGAAGATAGAGATGAGAAAACCGGAAACCACATCCGAAACAGGAAACAAGGAGCGAGCCTCTACTCCAGTTCAATAGACGTGAGAGGAGTATTGACCGGGCGATAGTGTGATCTATCTACTCCTATTAAAAAAAAAAACAAAAAAAAAAAACACGCACAAAACGCAAACTTCCAAGTGGAGAGTTAACTAAGTTTTAACTTAGTTAAAGTCCAAATGAAGCATGAACGCCAAAAAGGAAAAAAAAGAAAGAACCAAAAATACAGATATAGGAAATAAATCGTAATATACCTCACAGTTTAAACACAGGAAATTTGAATTAAGAAAGTTTCACTCTTCAATTCTTGCTTTTCCCAAAAATCAACATCAAGTTAACCTGCTTGGTAAATTTCGATTCAAAGAACAGACAATGGCGGGGATGGGTAACAAGTGGCTGCTGATACCTTGGCCAGGATAGCTTCGCATAACAGAATAAATAAATAAATAAAAATCCCAAACTTTTTTTTTTCTAAATGAAGCATGAACGCCAAAAAAAAAAAAAAATACAGATATAGGAAATAAATCGTAATATACCTCACAGTTTAAACACAGGAAATTTGAATTAAGAAAGTTTCACTCTTCAATTCTTGCTTTACGCACAAATAACTTTGGGAAAGGTATTAATTCATGGCTTCTCCCTTCAGCTATGACAGGACAGATTGGAGTCTATGGTGTTGGTTGGCAGAAAGTAATACCAACTTATTGCGGGAAAATCTGCTTAGTTAATTATTACTCGAAAGAGACATAGTAGCCCAAGCGTGTATCACGTATGGCAATTAACTAACTGACCATCTACCAAGAATAGATTAAATGACAGAAAAAATATCCTAAAACAGTCTGTTTAGACTTTGGATCTCAAAAGTGACTATCATAAAGTCCAGCGATAAACCATTTACGGCCTTCGAGGCCAGCAGAAAACTCTATCAATTTCGCGAAATACCGTTTTGTGTAACATTGTATCTAGCTTTCAGCAGGTGATAACCCAAATGATATCGAAAGCGAACCTGCAGGGCACCTATGCTTACATCGATAATGTAACAATTTACAGAAAAAATAGAGTGGAATATAGCAGAAATCGCAAATTATTCATTCTAGGTGTTAAAAGGCACCAGCAGACACTTAATCAAGATAAATGTTATTTTAGGCTGGAGTACATAGTAAAAATAATATAAAACCCGACCCAGAAACTCTGAATCCATTACTAATCCTTATTCTTTATGTGCTGTGTTCTTTCACGGCTTAGGCCGTCATGTATTTCTACATACCCCTGTCTCTTGTCGCTCTTAACACTTTTCCTCTTGGTATCTCTCTCAAATCCCGCTCCGACACCCACTTTCTCAAGCCCATCAAGTAGTTCTCGTGCTGCTTCTCCATGTCTCCGTTTCTCGCTAATCGTCCTGTGAGTATCAAATTCTCTAAGCACTCCTTCCTCATTGCGTGTCCCAGAAGCCTCAGCTGTCTCTTCTTGTTGCCAAGTATGTTTTCTTTTCGTTTGCAATTTCTCTAAAACCTCATCGTTGCTGACATGTTCTGTCCACGTATGGTAATTAACTAACTCACCATCTACCAAGAATAGAGCAAATGACAGCATCATTTATTGAACCACATTTTTCTTGCTTCGAGTCTTTTCTTCATGTGAAAGTTAATTGTCCAGCATTTGCTGTCATATAGGAGCACAGATATCGCATAACTGTCCAGTACCATTTTGTTTCCAACGAAAGTTTCTTGTCTGTCAAAACTCTACTTAGCTTTTGAAATGCGTCCTTAACCATGCCAATGCTCCTTCAGATCTCAGTGTCGCACTTTTCATCCTGTCTCAGAACATTTCTCAGATATTTAAATACCATCACTTGTTTGAATAGATTCAGTGAGAAGACACATCTTTGTCTTACACTTATTTCTATTTCGTATATCTGCTGATTTCATTTCTTGTTCGTATGAAGGCAGTTTAATGCCAGTATAGTTTCTTGATAACTCTAATGTTTTCCCGAATATGTCGAGGTTGTCGAGCATCTCTAACAAGGCTTTGTAGTATACTTTGTCGAATGCCTGTCTTTGCGTAGTCTATTACACGCCCTTCTGCATTTGTATTGCTCTATATTATATTCTGAGCATGATTATTGCCGTCATGGTTCCTGTCTCTTTGACTAATTCGCACTGCTCTTGTTCTATCTCCGGGCTGATTCTGCTGCGCGCTCATCAGAATACTGATGATGAGTTTTCTTCTTCTTCTATGTGGCCTGTCCCTTCAGGACGTAGGCGATCATGGCTTTCCACGTCTCCCTATCCCTGGTGGCTCTTAGCACACCTTCTCCTGTTACACCATGCAACCCTTGTTCCGTCATCCACCCGATTAGGTCCTTTAAATATGTTATCCGTTGCTTTCCCCTGTCTCCTTTTCCCTCTATCTGGCCTGTTAGTATCAGGTTCTTCAAGCCTTCCTTCCTCATAGCATGTCCCAGGAACTTCGGCTGCCTCTTCCTGATGCTCAGTATTAATTTCCTTTTTGTTTCCATCATTTCTAGATCCTCATCATTGCTCACATGCTCGAGCCATGATATTCGCGACATCCTTCTGTAGAACCACATTTCAATTGCTTCCAGTTTTTCCTTCATCTTTGATGATATTGTCCAGCATTCACTGCCATATTAAAGAACTGACAACACATAATGTTGTATATCGACAAACAACAAACACGCATATATATAAAAATATAAGTTATATTTTTATTAATGACGATGAACCGTGTAGCATAGGGGACAGAGAATTGAGAGAGCGCGCCTCTAATGGGTTGACGGGAGTGTCGTCGTATCTGTTGTGTCTCTCTTCACCGGCCGATCTCTGTCGCTCCTCTCTACTGCTACTCTACTCTACTGGCGAATCCGTGTGACGAGGTCTTTATATAATCTTCCAGAACCGGGACTTTGTCTTCCGGTTTTGCCTCGCCCACGCACGCCCACGTAATTCTCAGAGACACCTGTTCTGTTTGCCTCTGTAACCATTTCCGCTACTGCCGGAAATAAGGTCAAACAAACATCCGTTCCTTTCAACGACCGGAAACACCCTCGCTTGCATCAGCCTTCCTCGGGTGGGGCCAGATTGTTATATTACATTCCTCGCCCTCCCATTTTCCAAAATGTTCACCTAAGAACATTTTAAGCGCAACACCCTCACACTCCTCCCCATGCCACACAAGCCCGACAATTGTATAAAACATGTGCACGCCAAAACAACAAAACATGTGCATGCCGAAACAAAAAAAAACAACAAAAAAATATATAGGGGAGCCTACATCGGCAACCCAACAATGTTCGTGTCCATCGTGAAAATTGTTCTACCAGCTCGATGTTTCATTGTTCCTTTTTTTTTTTTTTTTTTTTTAATATCCATTTTCACAGAATTGGGCAAAGTTCTTAAAAATGTTCATTTTCTTTCTCGACTCTGTCCATAAGCGTAGACGCCTCGATGCATAACCACACGATTATAGGCGGTAACCGCGCCCCAGTTTCTAAACTGACATCGAGTAAATGACCTTTGACCAACACCATGCGTGCCTCTGCTCGAGTTTATTGTTACACATGTAACTTCATTTAATTTAATTTAATTTAATTTCAAACATACTATGTTTGAACACAGAAAAATGGCCATTATCTGCAGTACATATCATACATAGTCTGACCGAGAAATGTTCAATAGAAAATGAAGAAAATTACCCTGATTCCAACGTTAATCCGCATGCAATTTACTTGTGGAGGATTAGAGGTTTCATCTATATTAATTTAGTTTTAAAAAATAGACCCGTGACTCGTAGTTCCTTAGTTTGTACAATGTTTTCCATTCCCTGAACTACTTCCTCTGGATTCGAATCCAAGCATATCTGATTTGTTGACATCTCTCTGTTTAACGCAGAGACATTTGAGTGTTGAACACCCGTTGACCCCGGAGTACTATTCACAACGGATAACTCCCTTTCCTTTCCCGAAGCACTGTTGCTTCTTTCACACTTAAAAATCCGCTTCCTAGCTATTATTCCAAGGATTATCATAACGCCGACTATGCCAGCAATGACTCCTATCGTCAACCTCTTCGGGAGTTCTTCATATCCTTCACTCAATCTTTCCATATCTATCTGTTCCAAGGTATTTACTAGTTTGCGGATAGGAATCTCCTCCATATCGCGCAATTCTACCGGCATGGTGTCCACTGAAAAATTGGGAAATTTTTGCGTAATTGGGGACCAAACCACTGAACCAGAGACGTATAATTCACAAACATAGAAATGTAAATCATTTTGTAGTGTACAGTCATTGAAAGGAAATCCAAAAAAAAAAAAAGAAAACCTAACACTGCACAAACCAAAGAAAACATTGTTATCAACAAGTTAATCCAATTATCCACTTTAAAGAGTAGAAGAAACTTCCTTTACATGATTTTACATTTCACTTAGTCAATAAAAGTAAGATTAATTAAGCAACATACCAGTAAACTCACTTCACATATATGGTAAAATATTAACAAAAAAAAAAAAAATCATTAACTCAGATGTTTTGTACTTACAGATAGGTAAATATCTCAACTTTATTCCTCCCGTCAACCCCAACCTATGCGCTCCCGCTAGGCGTACTACTCTCTGCATGTAGTCCTGCACCCCCTCCGTTCTACCCTTAATGTGTTCGACACCGAACAATCCATATTTCTCAACTCTAGGGCCAGATCGGCAAAAGCACGCTGTTCCATTTTTTTTTTCTAACTAGACTTATAAACACGAACAGAAAACACACACTATCAAATCAAAGAGTCACCTACCTTGGCTGATGTCTATAGTCGTGCGGCTGCTATATATTTTCGTCTTCTTTTTTCTTTCTATCTGGTAGTTTTAAGTCCGTTGAATTTTCAATCGTCGCCGTGGCAACCAGCTCGCATCTAACTGTTTTGTTGTCTCAAAACAGCAAGTCACTTAGGCACCAATTTGAAAGTCTGTGATGACTGAGCCGGTTAGAATAGCGACAAACACCATATATATATATATAAAAATATAAGTTATATTTTTATTAATGACGATGAACCGTGTAGCATAGGGGACAGAGAATTGAGAGAGCGCGCCTCTAATGGGTTGACGGGAGTGTCGTCGTATCTGTTGTGTCTCTCTTCACCGGCCGATCTCTGTCGCTCCTCTCTACTGCTACTCTACTCTCTACTGCTACTCTACTGGCGAATCCGTGCGCCGAGGTCTTTTTATAATCTCCAGAACCGGGACTTTTTCTTCCGGTTTTGCCTCGCCCACGCACGCCCACGTAATTCTCAGAGACACCTGTTCTGTTTGCCTCTGTAGCCATTTCCGCTACTGCCGGAAATAAGGTCAAACAAACATCCGTTCCTTTCAACGACCGGAAACACCCTCGCTTGCATCAGCCTTCCTCGGGTGGGGCCAGATTGTTATATTACAATAATACTGTCTTCCTTGTTTCTAGCGAAATTGTCCTGTTTTATAATACTTTACTCAACTTCTGGAATGCTTCCTTCGCCATGCCAATTCGCCTTCGGATCTCAGTTTCGCACTTTCTGTCTTCCGTTATAACACTTCACAGGTATTTAAATTTTGTACCTGCTTGATTCTAGTATCCCCGACCTGTATTTGGCATATTGGGCTGCCCTTTTTACTGATGACCATGCATTCGGTTTTCTTGCAGTTTATTTGTAGTCCTTTCTTATCACCCTCTTCAGCTACCTTCTGTAGGAGGTCTTGTAGTTTCCTTTCTGTGTCTTCTATTAGCACTGCATCATCTGCGTACCTTAGATTGTTTAAATTGTGGCCTCCGATGACAAATCCACGCATAGCTTCTGGGGTCCTCAAAATATTCTCGCTGTACAAGTTGAACAGATCCGGTGAAAAGACACACGCCTTTCAATCTTTGTATACCTGCTGAATTCATTACCTGTCCGTATACAAGCGGTTTGCTGCCAGTAAAGATTCTTGATTACTCTTAAGTTTTTCCCAAATATGTCAAGGCTGCCGAGCATCTCCATCAATTCTTTGTGACGTATTTTGTCAAACGCCTTCGCATAATCAATAAAGCACATGTATAAGTCCTTCTTCATTTGTATTGCCCTTTCAGAGAGCATCCTAATAAAAAATATGACATTCCTTGTTCCAGTGTCTTTGATGAAACCGCGCTGTTCTTGTCCTATCGCTGGCCTGATTCTGCTTCTCGCTCTATTCATCAGGATTCGGACGATTAGTTTTGTTATATGGCTCATTAAACTGATGGTCCAGCTGCTTTGTTTCTATTCAGTTTAGTTATTGCCGATTCCACTTCACATTTTAATATTCCTCTTCGGACCGTCGGAAATACTTTGTCAATCATATCTTTGTCGATTATCACCTTTCAGGCCTTTCTTGATACACCCCGTCGCCACCATTAACGACCGGAATATATTTCCTAATCATATCTTTACCGTTCAAGATAATGTATCACATTTCTTTGACTCTTTATTTCATGGCGAAAATGCATATTACAGTTAGGCACTTAATAAATATTTCTCACTTCGCAAGACTCTGTTAAACACCGTTCATCTACTCCCCTGTGATGCAACGCATTTCCACTTTTCACCTGATGAATATCCCATTTCCGTAGATCTAAATTTATCATTCTACAGTGTCTTTGGTTAAAAACAAGGTAAGTTTGTATAAATGAGTTTTCCCCTTTTATTTTTCCCTTCCCTACAGCCATAATCAATGTTTCTGTCGATAGTTATATTTTTAAGCTTTCTAGTATTTGTATGGAAATAATTTGCTAAATTGTCAAAATTCATATAAAATATCAGTGTCGTTACAATAAAAAAGATCGTAAATTAAATGTAATCTTGACTTTTAAATATTTTCAACTGTTTTAAAAGCGATTAAATTAAATAATTATATAATATTAAAACTTTAAAATTTTAGGCTCGTTAAAATTACGATCTTATTTCCTGAAACGTCCATATTAGGCATTTTTAGAATCTGACAATTCACATGAAAACAAATAAGTCCAGTGGAGTGTGTCGAGAGAGACTGAATTATCAAAATAGTCTATTTAATTCAGTCACTTAAGTGCCATACTTGATACACACTTGAGCGATCATGTCTCGAAAGAGACCATTTTTTACCATTTATATAATCGTTATATTACAGCCGATGGAAAACAATTATCGTCTTGACAGACAACGAGGAATGCATATATTAAAAAAAATAATCTTATATTTTTATTTTTCGTCGGTGGCGGTTATGTGAAGTAGGATAGTAACTGGAGAGAGATCACGCACAAGCAGGAGTTGTCGGGAAGTGTTAGCCAGTTCTACTTCTTCAGCCAGAGAGGATCTCTCTGTCTTCTGTCTCTGTGGTCAGAAATCCCAGACTTATATAAACCCAAAATTCCTATGCATTCTTGCTTTTTCGGTTTGTAGTTTAATTAACATCATCTAGGGCCAGATACATCTGTCAATCATTTTCTCAGGCTATCGCCTTTCCAGCCCACTATCGCCCGTGATTCATCTTTAATGTTGCACCTCACCGCCACCATCCACGGCCGAATATTTTTGTCAATCATATTTTTGCCGGTGAGGGTAATATATTAAAGAAATAATATTGTAGGGGCGACGAACCAGACATGGATAGATATAATAGGTAAATCAGCCAGCCTGGAAAACAAGAAATAAGTGAATTTATAAAATATTTTATTTTACCGTGAACACCTGGTAATGGTGCATGGGTGGGGGTAAACATAACGAAAACTCATCCTAATAAATATAACCAGCTAATGGCTTAACAAAATTCAGTTAATGAATAATTTTTTGTTTTAAGCGAAAATCTATGTCAAACAGAAAAATCATGTTTAAAGAAAATGTTGGCATTTTCGCCATGATATAAAAAATAGTTTTCTTTGCGCCTTGTGCTTGAAAACATAGCCAATCATAACTCTCCCCAACTTCTTATCCTTTGACGCTGTAAGCAATCTTTATATTTTTTGTATCCCTCCATCTACCTGATCTTGCATCTATTGACACAAAATCGTTCGATAGGTCACTCATTGCTTTCTTCTGTATCTTTTGCCTAGAATATATTCTGCGAGTGTAAAATTCTCTGGACTGTCTTCTTCATTATTTAATTCAAAAACTAGAAGTTTATTTTTTATTTCCATTTATTTTAAAACTTGAATACCTTGTCCAAGGTATACTCAGCAGCCTTATGTAGAACCACATTTTTATTGCCTAAATTCTCTACATTATCAGTCAGGATATTGTTCAGCATTCACTTCCATATCAGTGGACTGATATTGTCTAGCATATGGTCACTCTTATCCTTCTAATGAAATTTTCCTGTTTCTTAGTAATTAATACTTTGTTTAACTTTTTGGAAGACATCCTTCACTATATGAATGCGCCTTCTAATTTCCGTATCATATTATCTACCACCTGTTAAAATGTTTAACAGATATCTAAATTTCTGTATTTTTGCATCTTCAATTCGAAGCTCGCATCTTGAGATGTTTCTCTACGTGACAACCATGCAATCTAAATTCATCATTTATAATCAACAGAAAAATTAATATGAATATATTAGCATGATACAAAGTTAATAAAAATATTCAAGATACTATGATTTTATGTCGGGTAAACTTCAATGATAATAGAGCTAGATAAAAATAAATAGGCCATACAATTAGATTTAATCTTTTTTAACTATTTATTTCATCCATTTAACTCTATTTATGGCAGTTTCTCAATACATTTGTTGAGAAACTGCCATAAATAAACTAGCATTCCGCGGATAAACGGATTTCAATTCTCGCGAAAGCTTATTCGTATTTTCTTATCAAAGTTATTTGCTAGAATTGATAGAATGAATGAATACTTACGATAGAATGCTAGTGAAATTAATATAAAAGAATTAATAACGAGAAATTATTTGAAACTACATTTTTAAATGAAAAAAAAATCAATATATTTATTTCAGAACTAGTTATGAAGCTAAAAATTAATGAATTGTCAATATCTTATGAATATTTATAACATTGCGCACTGCCTTTAAGGTTCCAAGTTAAAATTATGGCGCCAGGATCCCATTCGGCATTATTATGTCTGTAGAGAAAAACATATTTTTGGAATTACTTGATTTTTTTTATATAGATATGAGCGACTGCAATTATAACGTCAATTTCTTTATGCGTAAAATATGTTGGCAGTGAATAAATTCAAACAAACCAATGAATTTTGATCGAAAACTGCTTTCATTTATAATGTATGATAATAACATAGCATACGTTTTCAATAACTACAAAAAGACTAAATGGAAATTTAATATTTCGTACGGATCATCATCAATGAATGTCTAAAAGAATGCTAGTTTAATACACTCGTTATTTCAGATAAGGCCTAATTTTCAAACAGTGGATGTGTCTTAAAAATGACAAGCCAATGGACTAATTAATCACATGATTTTATTTTATTTGAGCCACATTAGATTGTTGGTTATAATTACGGATCAATGTAGAACTCTACTCTTTTGTACACGGTGATTATCGATTCAAAAAAATACATATAAATTTCACAAGAGGGCTTCTTCTAATATTTACTAACAGTTATTTAGAGAAAACGATAATCTTTTCATGTGCGATGAAGCTACATATATAAAAATTACAAATCCGCATAAAGAGAAACTTCAAAAGATCAAGTGATTCTCGCTGCCAAATTAGTATTGACATGAAATTTATTGAACCATTTGGTTGTCACATTAAGAAATTTTTTTATAAAAAAATACTACCTCTTCTGAAGATTGTGTGGTCGTATAAAATTCACTCACTTTCCCAACATCGCTTCCTTTTTGACTTTTCTATAAATATTTTAATGGCAATTGTTCCAATGAGCTCTCCTTCTTGGTACTTCGACTGCATGCATTTAAGCGTACTACTACATTGGCACTAGGTTTCATTTTTTTTACATCGGTATTACGATCTTTTGTATTCTTGAATTCTTTTCTTTTCTTTTCTTTCTCTCTCACTAGATTTCTCTTTTTCTTTCGCTCGCCGCAATTCCTATTGTCTCAGTTACAGTATCTCCTTGCTTGGGGTGAAATGATTAAAAACAAAGTTGAAAATATCCACTTGCCATCACTCCTCACTAATTGTTTAAAATAATCGCACATAGATATAGGGTTCACTAAGTTTTTGATGCTCAACTAATGTTGGGCTGCTTTCCAAGGCATATAATGTAACTAAGGTGGAACAAATGATCTTCAGACCTTGATTTGACTTTTTCATTTTTTATTCACGCCTTGTATACTATATTGTTGCTTATTATCAAGTATCGTAGTAGTAGTAGTTATAACTGTTATACTCGAATGTAGAGCTTTAAGCGAAAATCTCCTGCACGAAACTTAATAAATCAATTTTGACATTTTCAATCTTTCACAGAACCTTCTCCATAAATTGTACAAATAAGATCTTTGTTGCAATTTTAGCTTTCTTAAAAATGTATAAGATGCAAAAAATATTTCTTATTTTTTTTTTTTGCGGTTCAGTGTTTAAAATACTAAATAGATATACGCTCATTGTAACAAAAGAAAAAATTATATGTGTTGATATAACAACTGTCAGTAGACTTATAAGCCATATTTTGAAATTAGCTAAAATTAATTCAAATAACAATAAAAAGAAACTAATCTTTTGATTAGTCAATCTATAATTTATAATGATTTTGAACATTCATAGCAGATGAAAGGACCTTCTCAGTACTTCTGTAAAGAAATGTAACAATGAAAAATAAAGAAAGAAAAATAAATAATGCGACTGTCATGATGCTGTAAAGGGTAGATAGAGAAATGTTAAAGTCGCATTAACGTCTAAACATTCTTCTACCAGAAAAATTATTAATTTGTTGGCGATGATGACGTCATGATTGTGGAAAAACTTTTATTTAAATATTGCTACATCGATTACTATTTTGTCTTTTCATATTTGGATATCATTTCAGCACGCCTTGTATTAACATTCACTTGCATGCATAATAATAAATTGTATTCATGATTACAGATATAATAAACAAATTGTTTAAGCTATAACAATATAAGCTGTGAATTTAAAAACTTGTATACAATATTATTTTTTCAGCTGTTTAACTAAAGTATTTATCAAAACATTTTCCTGACTTAAGGATTTAACTAATCAGAAATCGGCCAGTTAGCATCAGGAAGTATTTTTCTATTTTCCGACTAATGGATTTCTCAATAACGATATGATTTAGCTGAAGTAAAGAGCCCTAAATCTTACCCAACATTTTATCTTCATTTTTCCTAAACCTTTGAGGTTACTCACACGTAAAGTCTATGATATTTTTAGAATCCTTCTGTAGAACCACATTTCTGCTACCGCAGATTGTACAGCATTCACAGCTATATAGGAGGACAGTTCAACACTTTTTTTCTATATATTTTTTGTTTCACAATACTTTGCTGAGCTTTTGGAAGGTATTTTTGCTACTGCAACGTGTCGTCGGATATGGGTATCATATTTTCGTATATCTGATAAAACCATTCGTAAATATCTAAAGTTTTATATTCTTTTGATTTTAATGTTTCCAATTCTTAATTGGCATATTAGTCCGTTCCTTTTGCTGGCAACAATACATTCTGTCGTTTTACAATTTCTGTTCAGCCCTTCCTTATTGCTTTCTTTTAGGATATTTTGTAGTTTTCATTTTGTTTCTGATATCAGTATCTTATATCTTTAAGATTGTTGATGTCAATAATGGATCCTAGTATGACTTCTAATTATGTCAGTATCACCTCACTCTAAAGGTTGAATAAGTTCGATGAGAAGGTCCATCCTTGTCTGTCATCCCTTTCTATTTTTTTGTATTTACAAAATTAACTTTCCATCTAAATGCAGATGGTTTTCTCTGGATGATTCGAATAATGTTTCCAAACAAATCAAGCTTGCATAAACAGTTCTTTTGTGTCGTATTTTAGTCACTATATGTCCCAACAATGACAGTCCACGAAGAGAGATGTCTGAGAGATATGCTGATGGAATCCAGGGCTATAATAACAGTAGTAGTCCAAGCAAGAAGAGTGTTTCATTGATAATATTAAAGAGACATTGCAACAAAAGCAGAGTAGCACAGAATAGCCAACTATTGAAGAAGAAACTTTTTTGCTACTTTAAGCTTTATCAACAATCACTTAAATAATATATTTACTCAAAAGAATGCATTCATACTCCAGCTATCACTGTATATTTACCACGGACACACTCGATAATAAAACCACTCCTATCAGTTCTACTTAAACCTTCAAACAGAATGAGAGACTTTCACAAAAAATACTAAAATAAAAAGAAAAGAGAGGATGCATGTGGTGTACGTAGTCTGACAACCTTATGAATATAAACACTATTCCAAGGGAATTCCAAGGGAATGTATAACAACTCTGCTGACGACATCTTCTTTTAACTTAAAATATAGAGACTGATAAATTCGCTTAAAAATTGTAATGGATATAGTGGTGACAGCTTCAAAATTAACTGTCTGTTGATTACGTAGATAGGTTAACCCCTCTCGATCCCTTTCAGCTGGACAGATGAACTTAGTCCAGCTAGATGTAAAGGTCTATCGGTACGACTAGATTTTCTAGATAAAGGCGTCTGCACAGTTTGATGAAAATGAAAATGGCCAATTTTAGAAAGAAGACACTCAAAATAAATTAGTGATCAGTACGGCGAAAGTATTCAGCATTTTCTAAATGGGCCGGATTTTAAAAAAACATAAAAAATTTTACTAACATTTTCAAAACATCGCTAAGAGAAGAAGCCATAGGTAAGCCGAATGGTTTTGGAAAACTATTATTAAATGTAAAAAAAAACTCATTTTGTGCAAAGTCGACACATTTTTATGACTTTGATTGCGTGAAGTTGCCCCTTTAAGAACAGTCTTCCATCCATTAAAAACTTTGGAAATCAACAAATTGAAAAATATAAACATGAAAAATAAACTCATGGCTAACTTAGATATTAAAGCTTTATATAATAATTTTCAGAGTTATTGATGCGTGAAATACTGTTATTAAAAGTATGACACTTTCATTTAAGTGTCAAACAGTTGACTGGCGAAATTAATTAAATGAAAATTAATTAAATGATAATTAATTAAATGATAATTAATTAAATCATGATAATAATTATTTTATTAAACCATTATAAAAATAAGTTCATTCTGGGTATCCAACATTTTTAAGAACCAGGTCATTTTTAAACCGAGGTCATTAAGTATAAAGATATCTAGACTCGAGCGGAAGGCTCACTTATAAACTGTCAGTAAAAAAAAGTTTGCAGGTGTGACCATCTGTCAAAAATTACTTCAATTTCAAAATATAAACATATTTTGAGCGTGGCACATATGTTGGGTCGCCTCACCCCGGGATTGAGTGCAAGTATGGCACAAATCATTGATCAACCAACCACAGTTAGCCCACCCCAATGACTGCGACTAAGTAGCTGATTATCTAAACCAATCTTATGCAACCCAGGTGGGTTGTTACGACAATAGCCATTTTCCGGTGATCCCTATTGGCTGACCAATCAGGAGCTAATTATTCGGGATTCGGGCCCATAAATAGAGAACACCCAGAGCAAAAAAATCGAGACGGTTCTTTCTTCGCTACCCAGAACCGAATCCGTTGCCACTGCATACTCCATCATTGACACTGCCTAATTGCAGTTAAGATTTCTTCGAGCTAAGGAAACTTTTTCCGCCAGTCAACTACATTCAACCCTCACTTCGCGGTGTTTGTTTTACCTTGATAGAAATTATTGTATACCTGTGTAAATAAACGTTTGTTACTGTTTATAACAAACGCTTTTCGTCATTTCTTTGATGGTGTGGCAACTATTCTTCTCCAACGCCAAATTCAACACTCCATCGACTGAATTGTATCCATCCCCCTTTCGCGGATCTTAAAAGCAACGTGGGCGCGAAAGAAATCAGAGAACAACCAGTCTGGAACATGCGGTAATCACGAAACCATCGGCCAACCCGGTATCGTGAAAATATAGTACCACAAAAGAAGTGTTAAAATTTTAGCTATAGCTTTTACAGATTTGTGAGGAACTCTTCCTATATCAGAAATAACAGGTCACGATAAAATAGGTTTTGGTAAGCCATAAAATTTGGATAGTATTCTATTAATAGAATTCAAAATTGCTGTGTGCAAACCGCAAATACAAAACATAGGATGAACGCTTCTTGTCAATGACCTTTCGAATTCCTCTACAAAAATGGAAGCCTTCAGTTTCGGAATAAAATTTGTTACTGGAATAAAAAATCCCGATGTCATTGATATAATAAAAATACAAACAACTTGACACTGGCCTTGACAAGGCAAGGGATTATAACCGTCATTCAAAAAAACAAACAAAAAACAAACAGAAACAAAAACAAAAAGACAAAAAAAAACAGAAATAAAAAATTGTCAAGAAGACATAAATGCACTAAAATCGTATCTAAAATCAAAAGTCTCTCCGTCACGTTTTCAGGTAACGTTATAAGAATTGTGATCATACTTACAGTGATAAAATTGGATCTATATCAGATGATATTAGTGTTTATAAAATATACTAGAACACGAAATCAACAAGGAGACACAACAATTGAACAAATCTAAAAACTAATAAAAAAAGAGTACAAAACATAGTAACATAGATGAAAAATCTTCTCAACTGAAAATCCACCTAACAATCATCTATACATAGATGAAAAGCAAATAAATATACATGAAAAATGTAAAAATGCCTTGTCAAAAGTACAGGATGGGAATGAAAATAATAGGAAAAAAGAAAAGAATTAAGAGTTAATTTTCTAAGAAAACAGACCGTTAATCAGAACTGAAGAAACAAATTAAGAATACCAATAATGATTTCTAAAATAGATATGAGAAATAAAAGAAACACTAATTTGAAGATATGAGAAGAATGAAAAGCAAAGGAAACTATATTTATAAGCTTTAAAATATGATTTATTATTGTTCAGGGCTGGAAGAAATTGAATAATGGGAATGAAATAAGTCAGGTAAATTACATGAAGAATATAAAGAATAAAAGAGTTCTAATAATTCCTCACATAGCATTGACGTCCTCAAAATAGTAATAATACGTAGAGTGTAGCCATATATTATTGAACAGTAAATAATTAATTTTTTCTTATCTTGAAAGAAAACCATAATGAGCTTGTGTTTTTAGTTGAAGAAAAAAAACAGTTTCATGTTTAGTCCATTTTGTGTTTTTTCTGTCTGTCTTCAGAAGTACAAAAACTAGGTTAGCTTGAAACCATAGCCTGATTCAGTTACTTGCTGATTTTTTATCGGAAATACATATGCGTTCAGATCGCATCTTACATAACAATACATGAATCTATATATGCAATACATAATACTATAGTGATTTATATTAATCTTTAAATCTGAGTATGTGAGCGTGTATAGATGTCTAAATTTCATAATAACAGCCTTAATACACACACACACACACACACACACACACACACACACACACACACACACACAAAAGAAACTTTAAAAACTAAAACTTGATAAATTCTATCTTCAAATTTTACAGTGACGCTACGATAAGAACCACCAATTTAGTAAACTCCCAACGAAACGGAATGTTTTAAGTTATCTTTTTCTAATCACAAAACTCATAGTTGCATAAAAACAGACTCGCAGTACAGTCGCTTCAAATACAAACACATATGGAAATTCATGAAGTTACATGTGTTTCTAAATTATTCGTAAATTAATGGTTTTGATTTCTTTTTTAGCTTAACCTGAATTAATATTTACTGATTCCTGTTTCTTCGTTTCCTTTTCTGTTGATTTGCCACCTTTAAAATTATTTCCTATTTATTTGTTAATATTGTCTCGCTATTGCATTAAACATTTAAATCTTTGCATTCATCATTTCTTTTTATATCAATGTTTCAAAACGTAGATTATTATTATTTCTTTTGTTTATTCTAGTTCATATATAGCTTTATTTTACTTTTTCACTTCATTATCTACTTTCGTTTTTGCTAATATATAATTATTTCTATTCTTTCAGTTTTATTTAAGGACACAATCCGTAATTTTGTGTTGTTTCATACGTGCTCTTTTTAAAATATGTTTATTCCAATAATCAACATAGACGTTACTCAATGTACTATCTAATTATCATACTTTGCGAATGGAGAGACCCAAATACGCTTGTGTGTATGATAGGTAGGTATCGTGAAGAATATCATAATCTCCAAACTTTGTAATTTAAATAGGTTTTGAGCAAAGTGAATCAACTGATTGAATTATAATACTTGCATGAATAAAACTTGAACAATCTTAATTGAACTTTTCAAGTCGATACAAAAATGAAATTGTGTGTGCTGAGTGTTCAAGATTACTATTTGGGGTAACAAAAATCTTCTATTAAGCTTAATGTCTGTTATGTAGAAAGAAAGTGTCAATACTGACACGTGTGGTCGAACACGGATATGCAGGTAACAAAAGTAACCGTTGAATGAACTGTGCTTCTGGAATCATGTGACCATAAATATTTAACCCATAAAGCACTCAGACAGTAGTCTGAGTGTGTTCTGTATTGTGCAGAATTGCTATTGTAGGACTCACTGCCTTCGGGCAGAGAGGAACCAAGACATGGCTCCGCCGATGAGCAGAGTCTCGTCTAGGAAAAAATAGACAATAAATTTTTGCCAGAACTTAAAGGCTTGAATTTCCCACTTTAAATGACATTGTGTCATATTTGCTTCGAGCATCTGCCCTAGTGGCGAGGTAGGAGACATCGCTCTGTGTTGTGCATCATTCCGGTGCTCTGGGTCATTGAAGAGATTGTTTCTGGGTGAATTATTCAAGAGAATTATTCCGAGATCATTATTGTGTTTAATTTGAAGGTACGCGGAGATACCGAAATATTAAAACTTGCTAAAAGCGAGTTACCAAAAGTTCCCTTCAGAATAATGTTACGAAAAACTAACATTAAAAAAGTGACGACGAAAATCTCACTCTGAATTTTCACAGGAATTATAAAGAAAAAAATACGTATCCTACACTTGTCATAATATGAGTTATCTCCCATAGACAAGTCCTCTCTAATAAAAAGATAAAAATATTTAGGTACTTCCTCCCCCACGAACTTCAGTAATAAAATGGTTAGGTTAAAAACCATACCCTGCCTTCTGTGTCAGTTCTTAATATTCCATCCGTTTTAATCCAAGTACAAAGAATACTATTTCATGGTGGCAGCGACGGGATTTAAAAGAAATACCCACAAACAAAATGAACGCGAGGAAAACGGATAATTAAAAAAAACAAAAAAAAAACATCGTCACACAACAAGTCGTGTCTCTAAACGCACATGGTGACCACAAGCGCCATATTGAAAAATAAACAAATAAACAAAAGTGGATACACAAGGAAGTGCGGAAACCCCAACAAAGTAAGTTCGCCAATTTAATTCCTATATCATTATTCAAAAAAAAAAAATTGTTATTAGAATAATAATAATAATACAAAAAAAAATGAATACAAACACATGCAAGAAACCCCTTATGCACTGGGACTCGGAAAATCTGGTCGACTCGTTCAGATTTTTCAAGCAGCGGTGTTCACTATATTTCTCTGTAAACAGTGTTCCCGTCGAGAAGCAGGTAGACTATATACTACTGCTATCCGGCGAGGAAGGACTCAGGCGATATAATGCTTGGACGTTCGATAATGACTCCGACCGGACGGACCCGGAAATTATTTGGAAAAATTTTGAGGAACAGTTAGAGCCTCAAGTAAACTGTCGAATAGAACGTTTCTACCTTTGTAAATTTAAACAAAAACATACTGAAAGTATCGACGACTTTGTGGCGAGGTGCCGACTACAGGCAAAAAAATGCAGGTTCAGAGACACTCAGGAAACTGAAGAACGTATCATAGAGCAGGTAATTACTGGCACAAAACACCCGGAGTTACAGAAACTTCTGCTGTCGAAAAGCATGGATATTCCGCTTCGAGAAGTCCTAAATTGTGGACGATTGCACGAAGCATCCCTCAACCACATGAAGCAAATGGCTGAAATTGGAGGCGACCGACAAGAAATAAACGTAATAAAAAAAAGCCAGTGTCGACGGTGTGGAACCACTCACCAAAAAGAAAAATGCCCAGCCTGGGGCACTACATGCTCAGCGTGTGGAAAGAGAAACCATTGGGCAAAAATGTGCACTAACAAAAATGAGAGCACACGAAAATACAGCCAAGCAAGGGCGACACACAGCCAAAAACAGACACAAGAAAAAAAAACGAAACAACAGAATATATTCAGTGAACTCCGAGCCTATGGAGATGTATAGAGAATTTGAGCAGTTAAGCTTTGATGCTATTCAGCAGCCAAAAGATGAGCGGACTGAAATCATCACAGAGCTAAAAATAAAGCTTCCCAACCGAACAGGCACCCATCTACTCAAGGCAAAAGTGGACACAGGTGCAGAAGGAAATACGCTTCCCCTGCGAACATTTCGTAACATGTTTCCAGACAGAGTTGATGACTTAGGACAACCCATTCCAGGCTCCACAAAAAAAGAGCACACCATTCTGACGGCGTACAACGGCTCCAACATAATACAGCACGGATCAATTTGCATACAATGCGGACACAAAGACAAGTGGAGAACTCTAAAATTTTTTGTGGTAACAACAGAGGGTCCCACCATAATAGGACTACCCTCCCTCAGAGACTTGGAGCTGATAAGCCTCCACTGCACCATACAAAAAAAGAAAGATCCGATTAACTCCGTCGACGATTTAAAAAATGCTTACGCAAGTCAGTTTGATCGCATAGGACATTTTAAAAATGACTATCATATAGTCCTAAAACCCGATCATCATCCCGTGATACATGCACCAAGAAAATGTCCCATCCATCTGAGAGATGAAATTAAAGAGGAACTAAAATCAATGGAAACCCAAGGCATCATCAGGAAGGTCACCGAACCGACTGAATGGGTCAGTAGCATAGTATACGTTCGAAAGAAGAACGGAAAACTGCGTCTATGCCTCGACCCAAAGGATCTGAACCGGGCAATAATGAGATGCCACTATAAGACTCCCACACTTGAAGAGCTAGCGCACAAGCTGTCTGGCGCTCAGCACTTTTCAAAACTCGACGCAAAGAATGGGTATTGGTCCATACCACTTGATGCAGAATCCCAAATACTAACAACATTTCACTCACCATTCGGAAGATTCTGTTTTCAGAGGATGCCCTTTGGTCTGGTAATGTCCCAAGATGTATTCATCCAAAGAATGGATATGATCCTAGAAAAATGCCCAGGTACCATTGGACTCATTGATGACGTTATTGTATTTGGAAAGACGAAAGAAGAGCATGATAGCAACCTACACAGGCTTATGGAAGTGGCTCAAACTGAAGGATTATGTTTTAACAGCGGAAAATGTGCAATCGACCAAAAGCAGATTAATTTTTTTGGCGCAATGTACAACAAGGACGGCATAAAACCAGATCCTAATAAAGTAGAAGCGATAAAGCAACTACCAAGCCCTACTAATGTCACAGAGCTGCAAAAAGTATTGGGAATCATCACGTACTTAGCACCCTTCATCCCACATCTATCCGACCTAACTGCACCCCTGAGAGATCTGTTAAAGAAGGAATCAGACTACCAGTGGACTACCAGTCACCAGAAGGCAATGCAAAAAATTAAGGACGTGATATGCAAAGAAATGTCACTCACCTATTTTGACCCGTCCAAAGATACAAGCCTACAAGTAGACGCCTCAAACAAGGGTATAGGTGCAGTCCTCTTGCAAGAAGGAAAGCCCATTGCGTTTGCATCGAAAGCTCTAACAGAAACAGAGCAGAGATATGCCAATATAGAGAGAGAGCTGCTAGCAGTTGTGTTTGGCTGTGAACGCTTCAAGACATACCTGTATGGGAGCAAATTCCAAGTAGAAAGCGATCACAAGCCATTGGAAATGATCAGCCTGAAGAATCTAGTCGCAGCTCCACCTCGTTTGCAACGCATGCTGCTGCGCCTCCAGGAATACGACCTAACCATCGTATATCGCCCAGGCAAGGATATGACCCTGGCAGATGGATTCTCCCGGCTACCAAACAAAAAGGCCAAAGAGGAAATCAACCTCAACATAAGAGTAGACTTCGTGCAATTTTCAGCAGAAAAACTATCACAGATAAAACTCGCAACACAAGCGGACCCCATACTCTGCGAGCTGAAAGAAACCATCGTACAAGGTTGGCCCGACACCTTCAGGGAAATCAACAAAAATCTACGCCCCTACTGGTCCTACAGAGATGAGCTGGCTATAGAAAATGGAATTCTCAT
The DNA here is from genome assembly GCA_037127315.1 of Ascarosepion bandense. Taxonomy (NCBI): domain Eukaryota; kingdom Metazoa; phylum Mollusca; class Cephalopoda; order Sepiida; family Sepiidae; genus Ascarosepion; species Ascarosepion bandense. The sequence goes on from JBBBDQ010030385.1 coordinate 40,118, forward strand.
GAAGAGCGGCCAAATAATTATACCCGAAGTCATGCAACCTGAAATCCTGCAAAAAATCCATTACGGCCATCAGGGAATGGAAAAATGCAAACTCCGAGCAAAAAGCTGCGTTTTCTGGCACAACATCAACAAGAACATAGATGATGTTGTACAACAATGTGCCATATGTCAACAAAATCAAAAGGCACAGAGTGCAGAACCAATGATGCCACACGAGATCCCAGTGAGGCCATGGCAAATAGTAGCCACAGACCTTTTTCACAGTGAAGGACGCAATTACCTGCTAATGGTGGACTATTATTCCAAGTTCCCATTTGTGAGGAAGGTAAAGGAATTCTCCAGCCAGGAAGTAATTAGACTAATTAAACAAATCTTTGGAGAACAAGGGATCCCGGAGAGAGTTATTAGTGACAATGGTCCGCACTACAACTCTAGCTTATTCAAGCAATTTGCAAAGGAATGGGGATTTAAACACCTCACATCATCCCCTAGATATCCTCAATCCAATGGACTAGCAGAACGCTGCATACAAGCCGTTAAATCTGCAATGCAAAAAGCGGCCTCAAGCAACCGAGACCTAGATATGGTATTGCTGTGTCTACGGTCAACCCCCATTGACCATGCAATTCCATCCCCGGGTGAATTGCTATGGAACAGAAAACTCGTAGGCAACTTACCCATGAAATGTCTCAACAATTCGACCCAAAAAGAAGAAATAGCATCGCGCCTATATAAAAGGCAATCATACCAAAAAAATCGATACGATCAGCACACCAAAGTGCTGCCAGAATTACATGAAGGACAACCTGTTCGTGTATATGATCCGGACTCCAGCAAATGGTCCCCTGCTGTCGTCACACAGAGATGCGTCGAACCACGATCATACACGGTGCAGACTACATCAGGAAAGTCTCTTCGTAGAAACCGTAGACATCTAAGGACAGATAAGTCTACAACGAAGTCGACCCCAGAATCAAATGACGAACCATCAATCAGTATACCAATGGATCGCATGGAAGATACCAACACCACAACATCTAATAGTAGACCCATCACAGAAACACCACACAAAACACCAAACACTCATCCCGGAACTCATAAAACATCCAGATCTGGTCGAATAATCAGACCACCCAAGAGATATAGCTATGATGAAAACAGCCCTTAATTGGACAATTACACTACTGCATATAGTGTCACAGTTCCTGTGTTTTGACTGTTGTTTTTTTCTGTATGTTCCTTTTTGGAAGAAGGGGGATGTCATAATATGAGTTATCTCCCATAGACAAGTCCTCTCTAATAAAAAGATAAAAATATTTAGGTACTTCCTCCCCCACGAACTTCAGTAATAAAATGGTTAGGTTAAAAACCATACCCTGCCTTCTGTGTCAGTTCTTAATATTCCATCCGTTTTAATCCAAGTACAAAGAATACTATTTCAACACTTAGTAACTGATATGTTCAGCGGAATACAATGAAAAGAAAATGGACGAACTGAAGTAGATTATGCTTCAAATGTTGGCGCTGCAAAGGTAACAGCAAGAACTACAATTACAACAAGAAAAAGAACATGAACGGTAAAACAACAGCAAGAATTACAATCCCAACAACAAAAAGACAAATTTAACGGCGATTTCAACTACAAAAACAACAATTGCTTTTCGAATCTTTGTTTAAGAAAACGGCGGAAAAAAACGTTTGACTAATTCACTCCAGACACTATTGCGAATTCCATTAACGAATTCCATACAATCCGGACGAAGGAATAACTTTTCAAACGTATTACAGAAGATACGAAGGGTTCTTCAAAAATGACTGATCCTTGAGAAAGACGAAAAGAAAGTCTGACTATTATTGTGAAAATTGACCCTGCTGAACATGAAAAATACGTACTTTTATTTTGCCGAAATAACCAGGCGAAGTAGATTTTAAGAAAACTGTAAGGATATTATCAAAAATTTTCGGAAATAGAACCTCATTATTTAATGCACGGTGGAATTGTCTAAACATAATAAAGTGTGACGATAACGTTTTTGTCACCTACGGAGGAGTTGTCAATCGAGAATGTCAGAAGTTTAAGTTAAATGAGTTAACTTTCGACTCAATTAAATTAATTCGTTCAGGGCTTAACTTCAAATAAGGACGCAGAAGTAAGATCTAGGATCTGACTAAACTAGAAACAGATTCAAAATTAGCTCTGCAAAAATAGCTGAAGAGTGCCAGCGTATGGTGAATTTAAAACTTGATACCGCAAAGATAGAGGAGAGAGATATTTCACAAATACACAGTATGCGACCATCTAAGGAAAAATGGATGTTTTTCAAGTCCTGGCGAAACAGTATAAAAAACAGTACGATAATCCACCTCAATGCCTAATACTTGCCACGGTTGTGGTGGTAAGCATTTTAAAACTGATTATTTCTTTAATAAAAAATACTACCAATGTAGAAAATTATGACATTAGAGTACTTGTTACAAATCAAAAAAAAATTAGTAAGACTTCGAACAAAATATTTCGAAAGAGAAAATTTGTTTTTGTCACGATTAACAATATAAAAATAAAATTAAAATTGGATACTAGGTTCGATATTAATATAATTAATGAAAAGACTTTGAGAAAACTAGGTAAACTTATTGACTTCAAGAAATGTTACTCGTGGTGTTTCAGAGAAGAAATTAAATTTTTTGGGTGAGTTCACCTTTCATATTTATTTCGTTGAAAAAACAAATAAAACAGTAGTATTCGTGTTAAAACATACAACAAATGTATTCAGAATGGATGGCATTGCCTTATTTAATCTTTGGGATCTGTCAATCAATTCGTTTTGCAACTAAATAAATATTGTCACCACAAGTACTATTACGGCAATGGAAAAATTCAAAACTGAATTAAATAGAAAGTTCCCAGAAGTTATTTTTCAAAAATGTCTTGGCATGTTCACAAAAGCAAAGGCAAATTTTGAAGTTAAACAAAATTTGAAGTTAAAAACACCAATATTCAAACTGAAAAAGTGTATTTTTTACGACATTAGATCCAATTAATAAGCAGTTGGAAAGACTAGAAGAATTAGGGGTAACTTCCAAAGTAGACTACTCTAAGTGGACATCGCCGACAGTTTATGTGAAAGAAAAGAATAATAAAATCCGCGTATGGGCTGATTTCTCTACGGGGCTTAATGAAAGCTTACAAAATTATAATTACTCGTTACCACGGGATAAAGGTAGCTCCGAGCATTTTTCAACAAGTTATGGATATATTGCTTGCTGGGTAAGACTGCACGCAAGACATGCTGATTAAATGCGAAACCAGACACCAACATGCGGAAGACGTAAAAATAGTATTCGAAAGGATCAAAGAATACTGATTCAAAATTAGTGAAACAAAATGTGAGCAATTTATGTCCAGAATAAAATATCTGGGATAAATTATTGACGAAAAGGGTCGACGACCAGATCCCGCTCGATCATATTCAATTAAAGATAAGCCTGCCCCGAGATTGCAAGAATTTTTAGGGTTTTGCAAACTAATACCATGTGTATGCCTCAACTATGCATGAATTAACAACACCTTGAAATGCTTTGCTACAGAAAGACGCTAAATGGACTTGAACAGAGAAATGTCAAAGAGTGTTTGAAAAGATCAAAAAGTCTTAACATCTGACTTGTCACTAACGCCTTTTGATCCCAAATTAAATATAGTCGTTGCATCACACGCAAGTGATTCGGGAATTGAAGCAGATTACATAAATATGAGAATGGAACAACTAAGCCAATAGCGTATGCTTCGAGGTCATTAATATCTGCTGAGAAAAACTACAGCCAGATCGAGAAGGAAGCTTTGTCTATAGTTTTTGCCGTGAAAAAATTCTATTAATTCCTACATTGACGAGAATTCTCTTACAAACTGACCATCGTCTGTTAGTGCCCATATATAATTCAAAACAAGTGAGTTCCACACATACAGCAGATAGACTGCAACGATGTTGAACTAAAATGCTGAATTACAACTATAAAATAGAATTTTTACCATCGAAGAATTTAAATCATAATGATGGACTGCCTCGCTTAATTCCGACCTTCGGCGAACCACTTTAAGATACAGTGATTGCAGCAATAAGGTCTGAAAACGAGATTAAAAATGTTTTACATGAGGGAGTTGCTCATATCTAGAAGAAATAAGACTTAAGTCCCGGAACGACGACTTCATATTAAAAATGAAGGAACAAATTGCATATAAAGTCAAAAATAGAAAGGTAAATAAATTAACGTATTTTCAATATGTGATGGTGTACTGATGTACGCTGATAGAGTTGTAATTTTAAGGTCGTTGATAAAGGAATTTCACGTTAGTCCTCTGAGAAGTTTCTAGGATGAAATCCCTAATGAGAGGCTACACGCATTTATGGAAAATGAATAAGGACATACAAAACTTGGTTAAATCATGCAGAAATTGTGCTCTGGCAGTGAAGTTCCCGCCGGTTAAATTTTAACCTTCGCTGGAAACGGACTTTGTGTGGTTCTGATTACATCTAGATTTCGCTGGGTTGTTGAATAGAGCATATTATCTGGTCGTGGTTGACAGTTATTCTAAGTGTCCTGAAATAGTAAAATGCAGAAGACCAACTAACACGGTAGCAATAAATTTTGCAAGGTATGGCGTACCAGATTCCATTATGTCGGACAACGGGACGCAGTTCACATCTAGTGAATTCAAGTTCTTCTGCAAGTTCTTAAAAATACAACATATTACAACACCCCCGTATCATGCAAGATCGAAATGACAAGCGGAACGCTTTGTTGACACGTTCAAAATGTCTCCTAACAATAGCAAAAGTCGGAGTCGGAGTCGGATGAGAAAATGCTTCAACAATTTCTGAGAGTTTTCAGAATTATGCCACATTCTAACACTAGATCTTGAATGTCACCGGCGGAATTGATGTTCAGCAGAAAAATTAAGTCTGTGTTTAAAAAAGACAATCTGAACTGAAGGCGAAAACATCAAGGAATATTCCTGTAAATAATTCTTTTAACCGGGAGAAAAAGTATTTTTTAAAGATGTATCAAAGGATAAAAGAATTTTGGAAGGATTGCGTAGTAAAAAAAAAATAGGATCTGTCGAATAACTTACATGGCAAAGGGACCAAGGTGGATGTATAAACGTCACCTGAACCAGTTAAGACGTAAACACACTGATTTGGAAAGTCCCAGGGAAGAAGTACATATGGAAGTATTATACGATTCATTCGATATACCTACGCCACAAGGAATTATTGAACCACGGCGGTACGGCAAAAGAAAAAAAATTACGATGGAACTTTTAAGTGTAGAACAAACACTAAAAAATACAGACTCCAGAGGGAGTCAGCTGAAAAGGAGAGGTGTGGTCGAACACAGATCTCCCGGCATCAAATATAGCCGCTGAATGAATTGTGCTACTGGGATCACGTGACCATAAATATTTAGTATACAAAGCACAGACAGACAGTCTGAGTGTGCATCATCGTATGTGTCACTGAAGAGATTGTTTTAAGTAATTACACGAGAGAATTATTCCGAGAGCATTAACACATCACTCAATAAGTAGCGGCTCTGTTATATAGATATCACCACTAACAAAAAAATCCACATGATTTTTATGAAGTACTAAACTTCAAATGGCACGTAACAAAATTTGGGCCCAATTGGATTAATAGTTTACAAATTACAGTTATTATTAAAGTAAAACTACTGTTGCAAATTTTAGAAACAATGGGAAAATCAGAATTTCGTGTGTTAATAAAGCATTCCTTTCTGATGGAAAAATATTGTTCAAGTAAAACAATAGCTTGATAAGTGTTATTTGGACTCTTCTCCGTTGGAGACAACGTTTAATCGCTAGCTGTCCCGAAAAACACCAAGGAAATCCTCCAACTTGTTTTGGCCGATTGTAAATTGAAGTTGCATGAGATAGCAGAGGAGTTGAGCATATCAGAAGGCAGTGTATTTATCATTTTGCATGAACATTTGTTAATGAGAAACCTGTGTTCAGAGTGGGTGCCGCGTTTACTCACAGTCGATCAAAAATACAACGCGTCGATGATTCAGAGCGTTATTTGCAACTGTTTCAACGCAACAAGAAGGAGCTTTTGCATAAATATGTGACAATGGATAAAACAAGGAGCACTTCAAAGTAAAATCGGCACTTAGTCGAGTGGACAGAAGCAAGTGAAAGCCGTCCAAAACGACCAAAGACGCAAACATCAGCAAGTAAGGTTTTGGCGTGTGTATTTTGAGATGTGCAAGTTATTTTGGTCATCGATTACCTTGAGAAAGGAAGAACCATCAATAGAGAATATTATACAGCATTATTGGTGGATTTGAAGGAAGAAATTGACAAAAAACGGCCACAAATGAAGAAGAAAACGTATCACAAGTCGATCACAACGATGGCAAAACTATATAAATTGCACTTCAAATTGCTTACGCGCCTAATCTATTCCTTAGATATGGCTCCAGCGACTACTGGCTGTTTGCAGACCTCAAAAGAATGCTTCAGGTAAACAGATTTGGCTTCAATGAAGAAGTAATATCGAAACATGAGGCGTAATTTGCGGCCAACAACAAATTTTTCAACAAAAAGGAATCGAATTGTTAGAGAAGCGCAGGAATCAGTGCATCACCCTAGAAGAAGACTTTGTTGATAAATAAAGTCTAATTTTGTCTAAAAGTTGTTGTTTTATTAGTTATACCCGGGATTAATGAGTGATGTGTTATTGTGTATTATTCGAAAGATTTGTTTAGTACGTTGACTTTACACGAAGATACCGAAATACAGGCTGAAAACGAAAACTTTTCAACAATCCAAAAAACCAAGAGTGATGGAAGAAAAATATTTTCTTCAAAGTATTTAAAACCTTACAACATACCATTTAAGAAACAATGGTGGAATTTTCATTTTTTTAAAATTACGTCCTGTAGGTGGCGTCCTCCTATACGAATGCATTCTTGAAATTCGCAGTGACAGTGACTGAGATCCTCTGTTCATTTTCAAAAAAATAAAGTCCAATGATCCCATGTAATGAAACAGCACACCATAATGTCATCTTATTAGCAGTGTAAAGGGCGCTCATGAACTGCATTATGATTTGTGTCTACCCAGGAACGGTTGTTCTGCTTATTCATGTAACCTGTGAGATGAAAATGGGCCTCATCTGACATCCATAACTTTCTTAGAAATTCATCGTCATTGTTGCCCGTTCCACTGATCCATGGTTACTGAAATGACTGTTTACTTCGTGAGGCCACTGTTTTGCAGTGCTGCCACTTGCTCATGTCTGCCAATACACAAAAATTCCCGTCCTTTTGGGTCACCCTGGATTATGACTCGTTAACAGCGAGTTACAAATCGTTTCCTTCAGAATAACGTTACGACAAACTAGCGTTATAGAAAATTCACTAAAAGAATGTAGAAAAACGTTTTTGTATTCACAAATACTAAACATGAATGGGGAATTGGTAAAGTATAATATCAAACAAAGGACCATACAACATGTCTAAAAGGTTCTGTTAAATGTTATTTATACTCTCAATTTTAAGTTCGGCGTCATATAAGATTTCTGTAAGAATTTACGTGTGTGAAAGAGTATATGCTGATATGATAGAAAAGGTTTCTTCATGCCCATATTTTCAGAAGGAGAAGAATGACAACAGACAACGGCTGATATTTCTCCGTCTGTATCTGGTAGTTTGTGAGAATCGGTTGCTGTATTTCTTTGATACGCCGTAGTATCAAGCCGTTAATTTGACGTGTGTGAATGTTATACTACTAACATTTCCTTTTTATTTGATTTAGAATTAACTACCAGCTCACAGGCTTAAGGGTTTTGAAAAATACATAGAACAATTTGATTGGTTTATTAAACGAAGTTGGTTTTATTTTTCTTTTAGAAACCAGTTACGAGAGTTATATATTTTACAGTGCTCTCTGGATAGTTGATAATTGCTTGTAATGCCTATTGCCACTGTTCATCTTTTCTATAGATATATGTGTATGCCTAAATAATTAATTACATTACAGCAGCTACAACAAACTGGGATAAAAGCGTGCTAGAGGATAACAACAACCAGAAACCAGCATCGGTTAGCCTACTCTTTGTGAAGGTGTTATCGGGAAAAATATATATTTGTGGTCCATAGAATATCAGGAGGACCTTCAAAAATGTTTAATCTACCTCTTCCGAGTAAGACCTCCTATAGAGGAGAACATGACTAAAGACTGTGTGTACGCTATTCCATACATTTGGGGTAAGAGACAGGTCACTCCCTTAAGATAAGTTTGCAAGAACACTGCAAGGCTTAAACACGGGGCGGGGGGTAATAGAAAAATCAACCGTAACTGACTACATATCGAGGAAAACGATCACTGTTCCTTGTGGGATGAAATTGAAAAAATAGATAGAGAACACCACTGGAAAATACGAAAACTTAAAGAATCAGCTCATATGCTAGTCCACAAAAATCTCCTAAGCTTTGCAATAAATACAATATGGGGACCAATAATACAGAGTGCTACAGAAAAACAATTACAAGATTAGAATATGAGCTCTTGTAAAATTAAAATGTAACCGAGTTAGGTTTATAAGTCCCAAAAATGCTTACACTCAAGGACACATGGCCCAGTGGATGAAAGCGTTGGTTGAAGAGTTAAGTTAAATGGAGATAACTGAGTCATGACTCATGGAACGAGAACAATCTACCCCGATGAACAAAATAAATGTTCCAGTTCGAAATTCCAATCACTTGAAGAAGGTCGGAGCATACAACGGCCGAAACGTCGTGAATACGGCAACAAAGATGAGGACAACAATCCGAATAATGTAAATAATTACAGTACCTCAGAATATATCAGAAAATATAGATAAATATTAAAGAAAAACAAGTGAAACACTTTGATCCAAACGAAGGAAAATACAAGTAAATGTTATTTATTTATTTATTTATTAATTGAACACAAAACTAATCCATTAACTACAGTTAATGAAGAAAGAATAAAATCATTTGATAATTAAAAATGATGATAATAAAAATATCAGTCAAAAGCATCAACGTATAATTGAATAATTAAAAATATTTCAGAAGATTAAGGATGAGATGAAATATAACAAACAACACACAATTACATCGCTACAACAGAATTTGTTAATAAATAATACAATTTCTTCAGTTTGAAGCTTAGAAATGTTTTTAACACACACACACACACACACACATGCACACTCTCTCCCTCTCTCTCTCTCTCTCTCACACACACACACACATATATATAACGTTTTTGATTAGCGATATTTGCCTTAACTTAATCATTATAATTTTCATTGTGTTACTTTTCCGAGATACGAGTGCAGAAATATAAAATGTAACTATAAAACAGAATCGAATAATAATTATAAAAATTGCAATTAACTGAAATGTTGTCTCCTAACTGAAAATATATAGTACGCTTAAATTATTCCAATAAATATTTCAGATGTTCTGTTTGAAACAGTATTTAGTATGGCTATTCCACTTTTAAATATAATGTACAAATAATAAATCTACAGTCTACACGACTCTTGAGATGTGAAAAGATCAATATTAGATATTTGTTTTATATGCTAACTAATGCATATATGTTGGCTAGTGTTATAGTTGACTATCCCCCATATATTTAATAGTGATTTTTTTCTTTTCCTCTTCAAAATTTCATATAAAATGTATATGTAGAAGTGTAATTTTATAAACAGCTGTAATTTCTCAAGGTCTAAACATATATAAACGGATTGGTGTGGCGGTTATTTCCCTATCTTTGATATTCTCCGTCACTACCACACACATTTAAGATCGTAGCATCCAGAATAGTCAGAGAGAGACTCTGTTAGCTTATTTCTTTCACTTCCAGAAATCATCGTTTACAATTTTCATGTATCAATAAAACTTTAAACAAGATCTTCACCTTGTTACAGTTTAATTCACTACTGTTTATATTGTATTTGCGTTTAATTTATTAAATTGTGGCTGTGAATGTGTTATATTGTTCGCTTTCTTCAGTGAATAAGGGGTTCTTTTTTTTTGTTTTTTTATAAGCGTTTCACCCCGAGCAAAGCATTTCACTGCCACTACTGCGCAGGGAGCGACAAAGAGTGGAGGAAGGATGGTTAAATATAGGAAATGTCAGAGGGTGGGTGATAGGCGGGTTAGGATACCGAGAATGGTTAAATATAGGAAATGTCAGAGGGTGGGTGATAGGCGGGTAAGGATACCGAGAATGAGGGTTGGGTAGATGAGAGTGTTCTGACAATATTTGGAAGTTAATGTGATAGGAGGTGTCTATTGACCTTACATTTAAACACCTGGAGATTGTAGTTGTCGGGAAGGCAGACTTGTGGAAGGGAATTCCACAGGCGGGAAGCGCGAGAAAAGAAGCTGTTGGAGTAGAAATTACGGTTACATCTTATCTGTTTAACTGTAAAAGGGTGGGACCTAGTTGCTAATCTAGTATCTCGTGCAAATTCGTGCTTAGGCAGCACCAATGACCTGAGTTCATCGGAGCAGAAGCCATGAGAACATTAAGATGAACAGCAGAGGAGCTTGACTAGATATGACAACAGTATTGTATGAACGGTTGGATGGTTGATTTATATATGTGCAAGATGGATTCAGGTGGAAAAAAACTTCCTGGCCCGACACAGTGACCCAACCTTTCTAGCAGTGGATTTAGCTATTGACTTAATGTAATGATTCCACTTGAGGTCGAAAGATAGTGTAAGGCAGAGGAGGCGCAGTATATTGCTTTCAGGGAGACTCACTTGGTTCATGCATATGAGAGGCAAGAGAGATTGACAGATAGCAGCTTCGTTTTATAAGCATTGATATTTACAAGCCACTTCTTACCCCAGTCCACCACTGAGTGAAGGTCCTTCTCAAGATCAGCAGCGAGGTTATGTTTGTCCGCATCACCAGATTTCTTATTGATGCGGGAGTAAATGGTGATGTCATCTGCATAAATGCCTACTTGGAATCTGATCACGTCTGGGCGATCATTTATGAAGATCAGAAAGAGCGTCGGGCCTAGGATAGAGCCCTGGGGGACACCAGCGTTTGTGCGGTAGGATGTGGAGGCATGCCCATTCGACCTTCATTATGCGGTTAACTAGGAAAGATTGGATCAGATCTAGCAAACGTCCAGTGATAACTAGCTTTTAAAAATGTCCGTTAAAATTATGTATAATTTATTGGCAGTGTCTTATACTTCTTTGGCAGATCTATCTATCTATCTATCTATCTATCTATCTATCTATCTATCTATCTATCATGACCGTCTAAAAACTATGAAAAGTAATAACTTTTGTTTGAATTTCTTACTAGTAGTGCAAAATTTAGTAATTGCAATAAAAATACATAAACCAGCAGGAATGAATAAAAATACATAGTTATTGTAAGAGAAAGAACAAAAAGAAATAAAATTATCGTAAGAGAACAAAACGCACTACTCCTCAAAAGAGTTTAACTGATTTTTATTCCTCTCTTGTTATTTTTTTGACGAGCACTGAAAAATATACACAGCGAACAAAATTGAAAAAATACTTTCTCCCTTTTTTATATATATTACGCAGGCTTGTTTAAAATAAAATAAGGAGCAACAATTACACATCAGTAAATGTATACATTATATACAAACAAGTCCTTAGATGAAAACATATTCATCTATTTATGTTATTTTTTGACGCCATAATTTAAGTTATTGATGAGTTTATGATGGACAACAAGATTTTATTTTGTACAACGCAATAGCTAAATATGTTATTAGATGTCGACAGTTTTCAAACTGTCGATAATGAAAGATATTAACTTAAACAGAGAGTAAGTCCAAAATATATAAAAAGGAGGTTGTAATTGCTATTTTAGTCTTCAGTCATGGTAAGTGTGTGCGTGTGTTTTTCAACAAAATTATTTGTTTACCACTATTAACATAAAAATAACTGAACAAATATATTACTTACCTGAAAACCTGCAAAAGAGAACGGATGACCTACGTGAATCACAGAGACAGATGATACATTAAACTAAAACAGAAATAAATTAAAAAGGGAAAGAGTAGTTTATCGATGGCATGGTAGATTGCAAAAAGGCTTTCCTCAATCCTAGATAATAGAATACTTAAGTATGCTCTAAATTTTAAGTACTGAATTTTATAATGAGGACAATGAAAAATTGGTAAGTGTGATTAAACGAAAGAGGACAGTACTTAACAAAAGACAATAAAGAACATATATATTCTACGGATACTGCCTCTTCTCACTACTGCTCTTCATATCGATGGTACCATTGAATTATTCCATTTCTATTCTTCATATCAATGGTACATCTGAACTATTTAAAGATGAATAGCAGGGGCATCCGACCAGATATGACAGCAGTATTCAATGCACAAGCGAATAGTATATTTATATATGTGCAAGATGGATTCAGACGAGAAAACTACCTGGCCCTACACAGTGAACTGATCTTCTTACCAGTAGATTTAGCTATGGATTCAATGTAGTCATTTCACTTGAAGCCGACTGAGAGAGATAGGCCGAGGAAGCGCAGTTTTGCTTTCAAGGAGACTAGACTTATCCATGATGATGGGGGTAGGAGCGATTGTCTATGGTGGTTAAAGGATAGTAGATTCGTTTTGATAGCATTAAAATTTATGAGCCATTTCTTACTCCAGTCTAGCACAGATTACAGGTCCTTTTCATGATCAGCAGCAGCGAGGTTTGCTTTGGCAGCCTCGGCCGATTTTTTTTTATCGAGGAGGGAGTAAATGATGATGTCGTCAGCGTAGATGCCTACTTAGGATCAGATTACATCCGGTAGAACATTGATGAAGATCAGAAAAAGCGTGAAACTTAGAAAAGAGCCTTGATTGACACCCGCGTTCGTATGATAGTATCTGGAAGCATGCTCGTTAAATACTACTTTTATTATGCGATTTGAAACGAACGACTGGATTAATCAAACAAGCGTCCAGTTATACCATAGCCCTGTAGCTTGCGTAGAAGGCCATCATGCCAGACTCTGACAAATGCGTTGGAGATATCTAAGGAAAAAACTCGATCTTCGCCGTTTTTATCGAGGGCCTGGTATATATACTCTGTGATGGTCGTTAGCATATCAACAGTAGACCTGGTGAAGCAGAAACCATACTGTTTATTGGAGAAGAGGCTGTGGGATGTTGAACCACTTCAGCATTGATGATAGCCTGGAATAGTTTGCCAAAAAAGTTAGGAGGCTGATACGGTTATAATTAGAGGGGTCTGAGAATTCACCAGGCTTTTAAAATACAGAAACCACAGAGGAGGACTTCTAGTAGGCAGGAAAGCAAGAAGCAGAGAGGCACTAGCTGTAGCGTTTGGAGTGGACAGAGAAAAGTACAGGGTCACATTTCTTCAGGACACTGATTCCGTCACCTCCGCTCACCTTATGTGGGTCAAGCTTTAAAATTATGTTAGATACTTGTGAGGGGGTAATGTGAACGTCACTTAGTTAATCTTCAGTTCTAGGTGGGAAGTCGGATGCAGATACCACAGACGAATCAAATATTGAGTTGGTGGAGAATCTGCGAGCAAAGCACTCGACCTTGTCCGCTGAAGATGTGAGGACTTCAAATTTATTGATTAAAGAGGGATTGAGGGCTTGCTGCTATTTAGCACATTTTTATAGAGCCTCCAGTAGTCTTGAATATGAACTTGCAGAATGATATTTGCTGCTTCATTCTGTCAGCAAACAATAGCTTAGCATCATTTAGGATTCTCTTGTATTCCGAGCAGAGGCAAAAAGGCGCCTATTATGGTCAGACGCGTGGCTCCGATAAAGCTGGACGAAGTGATTAATGTGGGCAATAGTGGTCGAGCAAGGAGGGGAGAATCAGAGGAACGAATGGGGTTTAAGTTATGACTTCCTGGCTAAAATTAAAGCATTTAAATTAAATTTAAATAAAGCTTCAACCCAAGAGCAGACCTTGGGTGCACAGTCTTCAACGGGAGGACTAAAAGCTTTGTTACAAGGAACGTCAGATAGAGAATCGTGTAACGACCCCAAGTCTGCTGTTTCGTAGCAGTAAGATATTTTGCTGGTCAGAGGTTCCTGGGGGGATGGGGAGTGGAAGAAGAAAAGATATAACAGAAACCACAGCATGATCAAAGTTGCCAAGAGGGAAAAGCTGCATGACGTATCAAGAGTCAGGGATAGAAATGAAACAGACATATAGCAGTAAGATCTATTATGGTTGTTAGAGAAACGCGTGGAGAAATTCACCACTTGCCTGAGGGACTGAGTAATTGAAAAGTTCATGGTATTGATACCTGCAAGACCTGTGACAGAATTTTCTAGCCACCTGGCGTGGTGGGAATTAAATTCTTCAAAGACAAATATATGAGCGAATGGTTGAAGAAAATGACATTACCTATGTTGTTCGAGATGCTATCAAGTACGGAACAGTCAGGAGATGAAGGGGGAGGTAGAGAAAGGATATCTAACTGAGCTTAGTGGAGAGAGACGCATACATGTAGAAATGATATGGAGATTCACGGAACATCACCCTAGCTAGAGTGTGATGTTCGCTGACATAAACGCCAATTCGATGCATATGGACATTGGAGTCCTTCCTAAAGAGCGGAAGGTAACCAGGGGTGTAGAAATCAAAGAAAGGAATAGAAGGGTCAAGGTTAGTTTTAGAGAGAGCTAAGCTGTCAGGTGAATTTACGTGGAGGAAGGATTCCACACTGCAGAAGTTGATATGGATACCACAGTTTCAGAAAGAGACGTTAACAGGTTTAACAAAAAAATCACAATGCTTTGGTAGGGGCTAAAACATATACATTTATATTTCCTTAGTAGCTTCTAAATATCATGGATTATATTTATATTTATCTTTCTTTTCCAAAATACCATTTTATAAAATAAGAAGAAAAATATTTTAAATACAGCTTTGCAAAAAAAAAAAAGAAAAATAAAGAAAACAGATTTGTGCAATTAATTTAGAAAATTTAAATAAATTTTAAATAAATTTTAGAAAATTTAAATAAATTGTAGTTGCAGTATTATTCGGACAGTTGTCCTCATCTTTGTTGCCATTTGTACGACGTTTCGGCCGTTGTTTATCAGGTGCTAGGAATTTCAAACCGAACCCTTTATTACAATCAAACGTTGTACAAATGGCAACAAAGATGAGGACAGTAGTCCGAATAATGTAAATTCTGTAAATACTACCTAATCTCAGAAATATATACAAATACTAAATCTTAGTTGGTATTTCAGTAACCAACTGACGTATAAGGGATTTTCACACACACACACACACACACACACACACACACACACACACACACACACACACCTAAACACAAACACACACACACATTTTTTTATCTTGTATTCTTTTTTTAAATGTTATTTCTAATATTTGAATAGAAGCTTTGTTTTTATTATTGAACAGTATATTTATTTATTTACATCTACCGGTCTAAACAAAAATAAGAAAAAATAGACACTGTGCAACCATTTGAAGCAGAAACTTCGTTAAATCTAACATAATTAAGACCACTTCGGTTCGAGAGAGCGTCGTCCGTCAAGCCCGGTTGAATAGTGGAAGCGAAATTATTCTCGTCGCAGATTTACGAAAGTTTCGTATTCAAAAGTAAACAAAATTAATTCCTAAAGTCGTAATGGGTATTTTATTTATTAATCCCCCTTTTTTTATTAATCTATTGTCTTTTTACATTATTTCAAATGAAAATAACTTTTCTAAATAATGCAGAATCTAGTGGGAGTTCAGTAATAGAGCACAGAATTACAGTAAGATGAACTTAGATCGCTGGTGCCCCCTAAGTATGAATTTGCACGAGATACTAGATTAGCAACTAGGTCCCACCCTTTTACAATAAAACAGATAAAATGTAACCGCAATTTCTACTATAACAGCTTCTTTTCTCGCACTTCGCGCCTGTGGAATTCCCTTCCATATACTTGCTTCCCCGACAGCTACAATCTTCAGGAATTTAAATGTAAGGTCAATAGACACCTCTTATCACACTAACTCGCATCCATTCTCTCAAACACTCTTCCCCTCTACCCAACCCTCATCCTCGGTATCCTTACCTGTCTATCACCCTCCTTCCGACATTTCATATAACTAACCACTCTTTCTCATCACTTTCCCCTATGTAACCCTCTGCGGAATAGTGGCAGTGGAATGCCTTGCTTTGGGCGAAATGATTAAAAAATATATATAAATTGATTTGATTACCAACTATTTCTGTTTATCACAAAGCAAATAAATTGATTGTGTCTTTAGTGTTTAAAACAGTTCAAAATTGACAGGTGAAGATAAGTTCTTATTTTCATTTTATTCAACTAAAGAACAAATATAATTTGATATATTCGCATGATCATCTTGTATAAATTTATGTGTGGTTAAATTTTACCAGTGATAAAAGAACAAACAGGCCGGTTCAATAACGCATAAACAATCATTTTGACATTAGTATGTTAGTATTATATATATATATATATATATATATATATATATATATATATATGTGTGTGTGTGTGTGTGTGTGTGTTATATATATATATATATATATATACCGCAGACAGTCCTGTTTTGCTGTATCACAGCTCGTCAATAAGATTCCAGCCAGAACTCAAACCTGACCGATTGGCCATCAGTCGGAAATTCTACTTTTAAGCTATAGGCGAACGGTGGAGGAAGGCAGATTTTAACATGTTATATTTACAGTGGAAATATACACCAGTAGCCGTAAGTTTTCATTTCATTACTGAAGAACAATGCGTAAATAGCAATGAATAGCTACTGTTTTCAAAGTTTACTATATTTATTTATTTAGGCAGCAAATACTCTTTATAGGCATGTCAGATTAAAAAAAAAACTGCAAACATTATGTCTGCATATTATTATATTCGTACTCACGGATAATCTTTCGTGTATTATAATTGAAAGGTGTAAGAAATTTAATTTTATTTTCCATTTCTCAATCTTTCCAAGTACTTTCAATCTTTTTCCGAGATCATCTTCAGGAGTATAAGTTGTGGTAACAAAAATTAACCGCAAAACAGTGTTGCTAAAAATTAAAATACTAAAAATTACTATATTTCTTTTTTTTTTTTTTTGCTTCAAATGTAACTGTTGACAGTTATGCTTAGCGTTCATTAGACCGTGAAAATTATCCACAGAACCAGCTACAAATAGTGTAATAATGTTCTAAAATGTCTATAAAAAGAACAATTTTTCATGCTTTAATACGTGCATGACCATGACATTATAACATGAAAAGTTCAAGAGTGAATACTTTTCACGTTCTAAAGAACCCTAAGCGTAAATGTCAACCGTTACATTTGAAGCAAAAATAAAAAAATTACATTAATTTATGGCAACACAGTTTTGCGGTTATTTTTTGCTACTACAACTTACACCCCTAAAGATAATCTCTTTATGATTAGTAGCAGCTGACTCAGAAAATCTTTTAAATAATAAAAAGATGTGTTAAATTTCCAGTAACCATAAATCTTATCTTGGACTTATTTAAGTTTATTTAAAGCTGGACTAGCGTATACTCCAAATACGTAATGGAATATATATATATATATATATATATATATATATATATATATATATATATATATATATTTGTGTGTGATTGTGTGTGTGTATGTGCATAGATAGACAGATAGATAGATATAAATACAGATATATGTGTGTGTGTGTGTGTGTGTGTGTGTGTGTGTGTGTGTGTGTGTGTGTGTGCGTGTTGATGTGTGTGTGTTAAATCATAATGGAGATAATTATATTCAGTCTTTTAGCCGTATATACATCCAATGATCTATTTTGAATGATGTATATTTAAGTATATGGATGTGCGTTGTTGTGCAGTCGATATCGGCTTGGAACGAGAAATCGGGGAGCCGAGTTCGAATTCCAGTTGAATTCATTGCATTCACTTACGGGCAAATACCCTTGGGAAAGGTATTAATCTGTCTCTTCCTTCCAGTTATGGGTTAAATAACAGGACAGATTGGATTCTATAGCCTTGGCTGGCAACCAGTCTACCGCAGAAAGCAATGGCAAACTACTACGGGATAATCTTCTGCCCAGTTAGTCATCTCTCTTTCGATACATGATCGCCCAAGCGTGTTTCACGTATGGCACTTAACTGACTGATATTTAAGTATTACATCTTTTGATGATATCTTAGACCGTGAGGGTGGTTTTGTCAGTAGTCACTCACTTTGTTGGTGAAATGAACAGTTTTGAATCAGTATTCATCTATTATGTTCCTCATTTCATTCAATTTTCTTCAATGATGTGTTTTAGATTTTCAGTTGATTTAGGAGCCGATATCTTGCACTTTGGACACATCCTCCTTGACACAACTCTTTTTTTATAGCTTGATAAAACTGATGTTTTTATAACTCATCTCTTGATACAAGAAACAGGTTGTCACTTGCCTTAAGTAGGCGCATAATTTTGTCTATGTAAGTGGCTGCCATTTTGAATGCGATGATGCTAATTGCCATGGATTCTTCATTGCACATTTGCTGGTTTCTTGTACTTACAGTGTTCAAGATATTGTCCCTACCTAATATTGGTTGAAAAAATATATGAAAAAAGCAAACAAATCGGATCTTCAATTAATAAGGAAATATAATAATTAAAACATGTATTTTTAACAGACAAATCTATGTCGTTCTATTTGATATTTTCAATTTTTAATGCATTTATTATTCTTTTTCTTTAAATTCAAACATTTTAGTCTTTCCTTTATTTTACCTTGTTCTCTTTTAGACAATATTCTCTCCATTTTTATACAATTATATACAATTTTATGTATTATTTAAAACGTTATTTATAAAGAATATCCGTATTTGAGTAGACGCTCCGTTTATTTCAAACAATGTTATATTTTCTCTAACAGGGTGCATTTTCTTCAATAAGTTTTTTCGAATGTTCAAACAGGCAGATAAAATATAATACTGTTTAGAATAAACAGACCGTTGACTCAAATACGTGTATCCACTAAAAATAACGTTTGAAGTAAAAATATATATATATTTCGGATCATAAATAAAAATCCTTTAATTCTTTATATATAATTCTTTTATATTCCTTAGACTTTTCTATTTTCTTTCTGTTTGTATCCCCCTTTGCTAATTTGTACTCTGATACTTTTCATCGCATTCTTTTTAAAGTTTTCTTCCTTTTTAAGTTTCTCCTTTCTTCCATTTTTCTTACCTTTTGTATTTTTTGTTTGTTTAAATTTTTCTTTATAAATATTCTCTTTCTGTTTTATTTTAAAATTCCCTTCTTTTACTCTTTACGGTCTTCTTCATTTTCTCATTCATTTTCTTTTTTACGCTCTCCTTTACTTTTTCTCCAGATTATTTTCTATTCTCCGTTGTATATTATTTTCACTTCTGTTTTTGCCTTCTTATTTTATTTCATTAATCCCATTCCTCACTCTTTTCCAACAAGCCCTGTCAATAAAAAGAAACAAGCCCTATAATTAATTCTGTTTTCCACGCTTACTTGTAACACGATACAACCACTTTTGAAGTAAATTTAGAAATTACATTTCTATTATTTTTCGTTTACGCAAGTTTTTGTGCAGTATATTTGTTGTAATGTATCTCCTCTTTTTCCATCACTATTTCAATGCTTTCATAGCGCGTTCTGTTGCAATCACATGATGAAGCAAGCATTCAGATTATTTGAATTTCAACTTCTATTTTACCTTGTTAAAGTATCCCATTTTTGTATTTTTACTATTCAAACTATATGAAATGTATTTGTATATACAAATAAACTCAAAGTGTATCGTCACAGAAGCATATCTGATTGACATATCTATGTATCTGAATAAATTAATACGACAATGTAGACTTCTTACCATTCATCAATTAACCATTAATTTTTCTAGTTTCGAATTATTTGAATGTATTTTTAGTTATTTAAGAGGTCTTTCTTTGAATATCTCATATAAATCTCCTTTAATGAGAGATCATAAGTTTTTTTATTAGGTTAATAACTGGAGATTCTGGGAGTCGTATCATTAATTTGGTATCCTTGCTTTTTAAGGTGGGATTATTACGTTTTGCAGAATATCAAAGGATAATTTCTTGCGAGAATATATAATTTAGATTATAGCTCCTCGCTTGTGAGTTGCACTCTTAAAAAAATCTTATTTAATCCTTTAGTATAATTTTCTGTGTTTCTCCACTCCCGCATTGTTCTCTTCGTGTTGGTTTACTATTTCCATGAAGACCTTATTATTAAACCCAATAGTTAAATTCCTTTAATGTCGCAGCACATAAAATAAACAACATTAGTTTTGAGAAATAATTTTTAATGACTTTTTCATTAAACTTAATACAATAAAGTTCTCAGTCAACCTCATTTATCTTTTCTCGCGGTTTAATTTTGAGAGAGTAAGTTTGAGAAGCTGGGCGCCTGGGGGAAAAAATAAACTCGATTTGAAGACTAATGACTAATCAATATTTGATCAATAATGCTTTTCTTAGTGTTGTCGTTCACTGATTCTTTTCATTCTTGTTTCGTTTAGTCAAGCAAAATTGAAATATGAAATAAATGAAGTGACAAAAAGATTATAAGAATGATGATTTAAAACCATGTTATTATCTAGAGTTACCTTGAACGTGAATATTTACTGCTTTAACAGGGTGTTAGGATAAAGCCAACGCACATGGGTTAGTATACAACTATATGTTCACGAAATTTCAACGATAATATCTATCTATCTATCTGGGATCTTAATAATGCTACGTGCACTAATAAAAATATTGATACAAACATTTATTTGTTTTATTTTCTTCAAAATGATTCTGTTTTTTTATTTGTTGTTAATGTAGAAATGAATTTACATTAATCTTTGAATTAAATTACATTATAAAATTACATGCCTACAAAGAGAGCCATGTAAGTTAGTAAAAAAACAGCAACAAAAAAACAAAAAACAAAACAAAAAAACAACTACAACTCCTAACAACTTATTTACAAATATATAGTGGGTTGCTTTTGAAAGCAATATTAATAATTATTTGTGAAGTTATAGAAAATGAATTCAATTTTTTTAAAGAAAAATATTGTGCAGTTTTGTTTTTCCTTCTAAAGAATTTGCAGTCATATCTCTAATAATTGAACTCTGTCCTGATAAATTTATTTTTATTGGTAATATCACAATGGTAAAATGAAAAGGTGATAACTCAGGTTTCATGTGAAAGTTTGTTATATACCAAATCGTGTATTATATATCCTGCTTCTGCTGCTGCAGCCAGAACAACAATCTTCTTGATGGATAAACGACAAATATAAAAACAACGAGTATATAAAAATATAATCGTATTTTTATTCTCTTCGGTGATGGTTGTGTGTAGAGTGGTAGTTAGAAGGAATCCAGCACATACGGGAGAGTTGACTAGCTGGAGTTGTCTTCCTTTCTCTCTAAGTCCTCTCCGACTGAAAAAAAATCCCGAATTAATTCCCCGAATTCGGCTTAATTGTATCATCTACGGATAAGCCATCTATTAATAATTTTCACCGATTATTGCCTTTGGGTCAGCTGTCTTTGACGTCAGCATGTACCATCTGCCATTGTTTATATTTTCTGACCTTGAAAACAGCGGCTCTGATGCAAACCCTTTTTTTGTTTGTCATTGATTCTGATGTTAAACACATTTCTATCAATCACCGAAATACATTATATTCCTTTAATGTCACCCGTCTTTGACGTAAACATACATTTTTTTTGTCATTATTTACATTCATCGAAATCATATTTCTGTGACTCGCAGAAATATATTAAAAGTTAAACTTTTGAACAATATAATCTTCATTGTTAGCATTATCTTTCTGTGTGCTAAGTTTTAAAAAAAAACAACATCTCTTAGGTTTAATTTTTAGTTCACCAATCAGAATGAGCATAAAAGCTGAACAAATTAGGCAGGTGGCATTTACAAAATAATGTAGTAGATCAGTTGGTTTGCATATCATATAGATATATCTTTACTTATCTATTTATGTAAAATGTGAGTGCAGGATATGCGTTGTATTACAGTGGATATCGGCTCGGAATGAGAAATTGGAGAGCAGAGTTCGAATTCCTGTTAAATTCGTTTAATTCACTCATGCGCAAATACGCGAAAGGTATTAATCAATTTTCCCTCCACCTATGGGTTGAATAACAGGACATATTAGGTTCTATAGGCTTGTTTGGCAATCAGTCTACCACAGAAAGAAATGGCAGGCTAATGCGGGAAAAGCTGTCTAGTCAGTCATGGATAGAAAGAGACATGATATCCCAAGCATGTATCACGTATGCCACTTCTGACTATTACCTAGCCCGAGGATAAAGGGGTTTTGCGTCGAGTCAACACTCCTAACTATAAAAAAACAAGTTTCAGAAGCATCAACAACCCTCTCATCGATGGCGAAGAGTCGTCGATGATCTATGCTTTACGGGAAGCGATTGGGTTAAAAAAAAAGAAGCGGATTGATAGCGCGCACAAACACATATTTAAAAGCTAACAGTCCTAGTTTTCATTTTTCTTTTCATCTGAACATAACGTTTTTTCAACATCAGGGAACTAAAAAAATCATCGAAATATTCTACTGGAGTTTACAGATATCTAAACAGTGCATTGAATAAGGTAATTAATAACGCTCCAATGGTCTGCAATCAACTAAAACTACGAATATCTTTATTATCAACTATACACAAACGAAAACTACGCCCGATTCTTTAAACTGTTGATTGGTAATCTATTTAAGTATTCCTAATATCAAACTAAAGTAAATTATCTCATGATTCCATAATAAAGGAAGCAGTTAACTCTAACACCATCTTACTTCTTGTTCTCTATTTAACTGTCGAGGCTGATGAAGCTATTATCACCGGACGCGTCTCCTTATTTCGGCATAGCTTGAAAGGAAGGACAATTTAAATGATCTTGGAAGAACGTAGCTCAATTGATTTGAAATCGAGATGGTTAGGAAGCCCATGTGAATTACAAATGAAGCAATGAGGCGAATGGAGAAAGCCTGGGGATAAGGATTTCATTCAGGAGCGGTAATGAACTAAGCAGACTATAACATTCTTATTTACTAATCTAAGTATTAGATGAGTGATTTTAATACGTTTCTCTTTTAGTTAACGAATTATTAACAGCAATGGTGACACGTAGTAAATTGAAGAAGAGCAAATCATTTAATAAAACTAAATCTTAGCCTGAAAATACTAATTAAACAAAAAAGGTAAATGCTTAATAAAACCTTTCAATGTTATATTGATTTATGGCTATTATTATAAGCAAAATTAATTTTTGACAGTATGCAAATTGCTAATCTTATTTATACATTTTTTCTGAATACTATTTTTAAAAATAATTTTATTTTAGCATTATTCTCAAGTTTAGAGCAATTTAAGGCGAGAAAATATTCAATAAAGTAAAAAAATATATATTTCTGTATGTTTTAGCAGCATTTTAACTAGATTATTATGCTACGTAAATAATATTGGTAATGGGTTTATTGCTAGCTATGCAAAAGTTTTATGAAGACAACTTTACCAAGTAAAACGTTTAAAAAGCAACATCCTACAATAAGTAAAACAGTCCGAAAATGAAATGAAATGTTCATAACTGTTGGCCACGTCATATAAGACAAAAACTTACTTTAGTGTGTGTGTTAATTGAACATTTATTCGAATGATAGATTAGTATTCATATGCAAAGCAACAAAAAGAAACAGTTAAACACAATAATCAATTAAAACATTTATAAAATTACCGAAAAAACAACTCTTTGTAAAAATTTAATAAAGCAAGACACCAAATATATGCTAAATCAAAAGAAATCAAAATATGTTTTACAGTTACCTTCTATAAATACTGACCGTTGTGAGCTAGATTTCAAAGAACAGGTAAATGTGAAATAATAAATATCTATCAAGAAGAGTAAATGCTATAATGAAAATTTTGAAATAAATCCATATATATATATATATATATATATATATATATTAAGAAAGTAATTCATTTTTTATTCGACCTCATGCAGAAAGCACTGGACGGTCGTTTCGTCCTATATTTGGGGCTCATCAGCAGTGCGCATCCACTACCAGGAATTGAAATCCAGACAGCGTTATTAAACGAATGTCATACCAACTGTACCACGGGCTCCGGTAACAAACAGATAACGAATTAAACTCGAGAAATTATTTTTCGTCTGTATATTGTTGCTTGAACCGGCAGTGTGAGCGGCTTGGTGATAATAGTCGTGGCTCTGGAATATGTGAATGAGCGGCGCTATATCGAGTTTAATTCGTTATCTCTTCGGCACCGGGGCCCGTGGTACAGTCGTTATGATAGTCGCTTAATAACGCGGCATTGTTCAAGGGAATTATAAATTATAAACTGGGATGTCCATTTTTTCATTTACGAGGGTCATTCAATAAATAAGGTGAATTTTTCGGTATAAAGACTTCTATTGACATTTTCCTATGAATTTCAGCTGGTTTGTACCATTCAGCAACCAAAAATTAATAACTGATCTCTGTTCAATCCTGGAGCATGCTTCTTGGTCGGACATCTTTGTTAATCTCCAAAACTCTCAAAGTTTTTTCAATTTGCAGAAAAAAATTAAATCCATTTGAAAAAGAAGTGAAAGTAAAAAATTAACAAAAAAGTAACCTTCTGTCTGTATTAAATGTCCTTATAGCGAAAAATTCACTTTATTTATTGAATGACCCTCGTATTAAACGTAATATTATAATTTGGTTTATACTGAAACCTAAAAATGAAAGTAAAATCGTAGGAATATGAAATTTTGATTTTTGAGTTTCATATCAAGCATGTTTTTTTTTTAAAGAAAAGTAAGTCAGATGACCTAACACAGAAAAAAGTTTTCAGAACAAAACTGAACGAGCTATGAAAATACAATTAATCTATGTTTTTCTGTCCGTACACATGAATGATTTATTGAAAAACCTTAGGGTTAAAATGTTCATTGTCATATCTTGATTTTCTAAACGAAAATTTAGCATATATTTATGAATTTTTATCGTTGCATCGCATAATAATTTTGTTACATAAAAGTGTTTGGCTTCTTTTTTAACCATTACATAAGGAGGGGTTGGTTTGGGAACCAGATTCTTGGAGAGCTCTAGATATTTGGGATATTATATCGTAAAACCACGCAAAAATATTTTACGTTAAAATTTTCATTCCATTTGAGAAAATGCAATTCAAATCAAATTAATATCTCGAAAACTGTTGCGGTGTTAACTGATATAACTAGCCAGGCCAGATTATTCTGTGATACGAAATAAGTGAATATAAACCAATTTAAATCTGTGATATAGCATTTCTTTAAAATATTGAAAGAAAGAAATATATAAAATAATACTCAAGAAATGTTTCTGGTGTGGTTATTGGATTTAAAGCAAGATATAGACACATGTGCGTTGTGGTGCATTAGATATCGGCTCGGGATATAACCTACTGCGGGATAATCTTCTGCCCAGTCAGTCATGTCTCTGTCGAAACATGATCGCACAAGCGTATATCACGTATGGCAGTCAAATGACTGACTGATAGACACATTCTTTCAAAAAACTTCTGTTGTCGACTAAGACCTTCCTTTGTTTCTCTTGTGGAGGAATATCCTGTCCTACCCCGGAATGGATATGGTCCGGTCTATAAAAGATTGTGACTAGAGCAAACTAGAGCCGCCGGCACTAAACTGATGATGGTGTTTGTGTTCGCTAACAGCTGTGCTGACGAACTTTTCCGCAGCTGTCGGGTTCGAGTCAGTCGCGTTCGTTGGTATTCGTGGGTTCGCTTGCAGGATCGCTACGTGGACAGTTGTCGGCGTTCGTAGTCGGTGAAATGAAAGTCAGGAGATCCTCCGTTGACAGGAAGACATGTCTAAGGCCTGGATTGCCGCTTACCTCCACCTCGGCCTGGTGCGGAGGGAAGGAAGGGGATTGGCAAACGCCGCGAAGTGAACCGCCATCCCCGCAAATAGAAGCCTGACGATGGCTTCGAAAGTGATTGAGTCACCCGTTTCCTCCACCATGGCCTGGACTGGAGGGAACGTCAAGAAAAATGAAGCCTACTACGAAGGTCTCAAAGAAAAGTACGCGGAGTTTATATTCGGTCCCGGAAAAGTTCAAAGAAATTCAGACCCGTACGATCTCCCTGCTAACGAAGGACCCAAAACCCCAGAAATCGTGTGTATAAGCAGGGAAACAGAAGCGATCAAGGCACTGAAAATCAAGTCAAAATGGTGGCAAGACGGAGCCATGCCATGTGGGACGTCTTGCTAGGATGAGTGGAGGAAGCCAAGGAGCTGGCCGGTGCTACCTTGACCACAAAAACGCTGCGATTACAAACGGAGTACATGGATACCCGAAAAACACGTGTAACTCTACACGAGGTGCCCATGGATATTACTACAGACCATGTCGGGGAGTTCTTTGCTCGGTTCGGCAAGGTAGCGGAAATAGCAGCAGTAGTATCGAAAGGCGGTTTTGCGACCGGAGACATCACACTGCAGGTGACGGTCTCGAGGAAGGAATTTGGCGAGATACCCAACATCCTCACCTGCAGAGGCACCAGAAAAGCAGAAAGAGACCTTCACGGATGGAGAGTGGAAGAAAGTAGGAAAGAAGAGGGCAAAAGCAAAAGCCCAGAAAAAAGTCCCCTTCACCACAAAAATCGCCTCCGTCACCTAAATCAGCTCCCAAGCAAGATGTCCCACGGGGAAAACCAAGCAAATCTCCAGAGAAACATGAAGAAGCCCAGGAAGAGCAGATGGAGGTAGAGACAACAACCCAAAGAGGCTCGTCCCTAAAGAGGAGTAGAGACGAGGAGGAAGAAGACGTAAACCCTGAAGTGCTCAGGAAAGCAGGAGCAAGGAGAAAGAAAAAGCTACAACAGTACACTCTTTACCTCTCCACGGTGAGACAGGTGGACTCATGCGCAAAAGGCGAGGAGCCTACCAGCTTTCCCCCAGAAACTTTCCCAGTCCCCTTTGACCTATACTACACTAAGTAAATCACCCTCCCCTACACCTCCCACCACACTCTCCTCGTTCCAGTTCAAAAAAAGAAATCCCTTCCTCAGGGGGAAGCTTTGTTAAAGATTGACAAAAAAGAAATTGTGAAGGAGTGGTCTGCACAAAGGCGGGCGTTACTCAAGCTGCTCCTGAAACTTATACATGTGGATGAGAAGTCCACTGACAACCCAGAAAATTTTCCAAAAGCCCCCGGGATACTTTCTCTTGTTAGAAGTACTGGGGGCAATTTACGTGTTCAATTCAACTGTACCCTAAAAATATTATGTTCCAGAGTGAGACTCCGGAGTTAAGAAAAATGAGTAAAAATTGTGCAGGGAGGTTCCCAGTTTTACTCCACCCCTGCTTATATAGGGTAGTTAAACTAACATACCCTACGGACGTTGGCGGTATTGTTCAAGACGGACGGATTACGTCCGACGTAGGAACGGGTTCCCTTGGACAGTCCGTCGGGGTCCCTGCCACCAGAGATTTCTATTCTGTATGTGACTAGAGTAATTCTTTTTTTCTATTTTTCAGGTCTAAATTACGTCTATTAAGATAGCCAGCCTGAATGCGAATGGCCTGAGGAAGCGGGGTAAGGCAGCCCGCCTGCTTCGTGACCACTTATCGTTCGGCGTGGATGTGGCCGCGATCCAAGAGACTTACTTTGTTTGCGACGTCGATTCTTGTGTGCTGGTTAACGACTTTGTCGTCTATTCAGCATATGGGAATCAGCAAGCCAGTGGGGTTTCTTTGCTGGTCAAGCGTACCCTGGACGCGAAGGTGGACCTTGTCCATGTCGGTGTCTAGGTCCGGTTGATCGTGGCCGATATTGCAGTGAAAAGCAACTCGATTCGTCCGATTGCGGTCTATGCGCCCAATGATCAAGGTGAGCCTGTCCCATTTTTTCGGCTGTTGGGGCCCTTCCTGGTTGATTCCAAGCGACTAATCCTAGTGGGGGACTGGAATGCCATCCTGGACTCCAAGTGGGATAGAGGGAGGGGCGCTAGCGGGAGGAGTGGTGATCATAGCCTGGTTGATCTGATTAACGATTTTGGTTTCGTTGATAAATACCGGGTCGATCATCCGAGTTGGAGAATGTAAACGTGGACGCTTAATTGGCCTTCTATCCGGGTATCTAGTTACCTGGATAGAATGTTAGTCAGAGAAACCGAAATAGACTTTTTAGAATGTCCAACTTTCCACTGGTTAGGTTACATGGACAACAAACTTGTGCCCGTGTAGCGTTAGAATTTAGGCCTAGAATGGCTGGTTATTGGAAGTTCAATCAGTCCATACTGGACAGGCGGGACTTTCGGTGCCAGCTAATTAACTTAGTGCAGCGGGTGTTAACTGGGGGAGTCATTGGGAATAAGTGGTGGGAGAACCTTAAGAATAGTATTAGGTCATTAGGATGTCCCACGGGGGAAGACAAAAAATCTCCACAAATATTGAAACCTGCAGCAGAGTCAACAGTGGAGGAAACAGTGAAGGAGGCAACGGAAAAGGAGATGGCAGTAGATACATCACAGCGATCCTCGTCATTAAAACGAGGTAGAGAGGAAGAAGAGCAACCGGAAAACCCTAAAAGCCTGCGTATAAGCAGGAGTAATGAGAGAAGCCGCTTCCCAAATGTTCGTCATTGCCTGTATCACCCAAAAGAGCATCGTATGCTGAAAAGGCAAAGAGCCTTCCCTCTTCCCCTCAAAAACTTTCCCAGTCCCCAACCTTTAAATTGACCCCTCTGACAGCTTTGACTCCCATCTCGCCTCCAACGCCTACTCCCACTCCAACTCGTTCAAAGAAGAAGAAAGGGCTTCCACAGGGGGAAGCTTTAATGAAAATTGAGGAGGACATTTACAAGGAGTGGTCGACGCAAAGGCGCAATTTGCTGAAGCAACTCCTCAAATTGACATCGGTGGACAACTTGTCGACTGAAGACCCCACGAACTTTCCCCAGACCCCGGGAGTCATTAACCTCGTTCGGAGTACAGGGGGTAACCTGAGAGTCTGGGAGCATATCAAGCAAGTTGAGAAATTTTATCCGAACGTAGTCATGTTCCGAAGTGTTACTCCGGAACTGAAAAAAATGCAAAAATTATGTGAAGAGAGGTTCTCCGTATTGCTCCATCCCTGCTTAGACAGGATATTAAAACTAACATATTCTACGGACGTCGGCGGGATCGTCCTTGACGGACGGATTACGTCCAATGATGGTACAGGGTCTCTTGGACAAACCGTCGGGGTCCCTAAATCCAAAGATTTCTACTCGGTATGTGACAAGAGTAATTTTCTCTTTTCTCTATTTTCAGGTTTAAAAGACGTCTATCAAGATAGCCAACCTGAATGCGAATGGCCTGAGGGAGTGGGGTAAGGCAGCTCCGTGACTTTTGTTGTTCGGCGTGGATGTGGCCGCGATACAAGAGACTGACATTGATTGTGTCGTCTTTTTAGCATATGGGAAGCGGCAAGCCAGAGGTGTTTCTTTGCTGGTCAAGCGTACCCTTGACGCGAAGGTGGACCTTGTCCATGTCGGTGCCGAAGTCCGGTTGATCGTGGCCGATATTGCCGTGAAAAGCAACTCGTTCCGGCTGATTGCGGTTTATGCACACAATAATCAAGGTGAGCGTGTTTCGTTTTTTCGGTTGTCGGAGCCCTTCCTGGTGAATTCCAAGCGACTAATCCTAGTGGGGGACTGGAATGCCAACCTGAACCCCAAATGGGATAGAGGGAGGGGCGCTAGCGGGAGGAGTGGTGATCATAGCCTGGTTGATCTGATTGACGATTTTGGTATCGTCGATAGATACCGGGTCAATCATCCGAGTGGGAGCATGTGGACGTGGACGCATAGTTGTCCCTCTACCCGTGTATCTAGTTATCTGGATAGACTGTTAGTGAGAGAAGCCGACATAGACTTCTTAGAATGTCCGACGTTCCACTGGTTAGGCTACACTTGTTTGTGCCCGTGTAGCGTTAGAATTTAGGCCTAGAATGGCTGGTTACTAGAAGTTCAATCAGTCCTTACTGGACAGGCGGGACTTTCGGCGCAAGCTAATTAATGTAGTGCAGCGGGCGTTAACTGGGGTGTCATTGGAAATAAGTGGTGGGAGAATCTTAGGAATAGGATTAGGTCTTTCACCACTGAATACAGCCAACGGCTCAAACTAGATAAGGCTATCAAGGTGAAGACGCTTACAGCTAATTACTCCCGGGCGGAGGCTGGTGGGGATCCCCTGGAGATAGCCTTAGTTAAGTAGGCCCTTGAGCGTTCGACTAGCGACCGTTACATGGGCCAGATAATTAGACATAAGTTAAGCAAGATGTCTTCCGAAGTTGTGAATATGCAGGCGGACCTGTGCAAGGAAGAAATTCGTCGAGATGGCGATCGCTATAATCGAGAGGTACGAGACCCGGAGGGGCATATCCTTCAGTCGATTGACGATATGTGCGAGGCTTTTTGGCGGCATTTCGAACGCCAGTTTTCCAAGGAGTCTGGTCTCCGTGAAGAGAAGTTTTGCATCTATTTGGTTGACTTTCCCCGGCTTTTGCCGGCTGAAGCGGCTAGCTGTGAGGGAGAGATTACGGAGGACGAAGTCTACGAGGCTTTGAAGAAGGTCTGTAGTGGCAAGTCACCAGGCTTGAATGGTTTGCCCTATGAATTGTCGCACATTTTTGTCCCTATCTTGACTGTCGCGTTCAACAACTGGTTCCGGCAGGGGTTCATCCCCAACTGGTTCTTACAGACCCATAACTCTGCTAAATACAGAGTTAAAGATTTTGGCCAAGATCCTGGCAGTTAGATTTGCAGTTAGTTGCCGAGCCGATGACGTAACCGCTTTCGTATCCTCCCGGAGTGACATTGAGTTGGTAGAGAAGGCGCTGAACGGTACGAACAGGTTATAGGAGTCAAGATTAACCGCGACAAGTCTTCCGGATTGCGGTTAGGTGCCTGGAATGGTTCTGCCCTCCCGGGGCCCTTCGACTGGACGGACGGTCCTGTCCGCATTCTTGGAGTGTGGTTTGGGCCGGACTTACAGTTGGAGAAGAATTGGTCTGAAGTACAGGCAAAGGTCGGCGCGACGGGGCGACCGAGATTCCTGCTCGAGTGTAGGACGGCCTTGCGGGTCATTCCACGGTGTAGTGACCTTTCTCAGCCTGGGAGAATCTTATATCGTCAATTAGTGGCGGGCGTCGTGAAGGATCCACTACGCGAATCGCTCGGCATGTCGAAGGATGAGTATCGCTCTCTTTGGACTTGGGCGCCAGGTTCGGATTATCTCAGCAATTCTGAGTTTTCTCTGACTTGGTGATTAGCTCGGAATGCGTTGTCTCTCAATGACATGCGTTTCATAATGGGTCTGGCGCATTTGCCAGATTGTGAACGTTGCAAACTTGTTTTAAAGGAGACGTCTTCGCAGGCCTTCTACCATTGTTCTCGAGTTCGCCCGTTGTGGAATCGTGTCGTTTTCTGGAGAGAAGCAAATGGTGTTTCTGTCGCTACTGGCCACGGCTCGAATGGTGATATGGACGACGCAACTGTAGAAAGTTTTGCGGGTGGCCGTCTTTCACATCAGGATCTAATCCGATATTTTGAGCATCTTCAAAATGAAGATTCGAACTGATATGAAACGGTTGACGCCGACAGATTTCAGCAAAAGGTGGATAAATGTTGCGAGCCTGGTTCGGGTGACCGAGGCTAGCCTTGATTTTCTCTTTTAGATCTGCTAATCGCATCGGGATGGATTCCTTTAGAACTCTCCCCTTGGTTAATGTAAGTCCCTTTTTGTGTACCTAGTTAATGTCAGTGAGTGTGTTTCCAGGCACTGTTCCCTGCACTGTCTCTTTTGTTATGATTCAGTTCGAGATTCCAAGTTCCGATTTATTTTGTCCCGTTTGATCTCGTCTGGTTCAGTATTATATTTTCCCTGTCCTTGTTATTTTTCTCCTCACCACTACCCTTTAGAAAGAGAGCCTCTTGATTTTGCCCTATGGGCAGAATACAGCACCCCCTTTGTTTTGAGGGTGGGCTGGGTCCAGCTAACATAATATTTGTGTTGTTATTTTCAGTTGCAATTTTTTTTGTTTTGGGGAATGTGTGTCATGCCTCTCCCTCTCATGTCATTTAATGTAAGAGTTTCATGTATATTTTTGTATTTATTGTCTATTGTAAAATTTGCTATGTATAATATTTGGGGTGTTTTTAGGTCCCCGGACTGTTGTGCGGTATTTTGGTACATGGCAGTGTGAGTGTTGATGGATAAGTTCTTGTGGTGAATGAGAAAAATTTGGGTCGTGAATCGGATTGCTGGGTATAGGATAATTACTCGAAGACCACCTCGAGTTTTGTTTCCCCTACCTTTTCGGCCTTGTGCCACAAGCTTTGTAAATTAAAGCTAAATAAACATCGTCACTAGACGTGCAACGCTCGCATTTGACGGCTTTATGCACTGTCAAGTCCTCTGCCTTCGGGCGGAGAGCATTGATCCAGTCGTGATTCCACCCTTTGGCGTAGTCACGACTGGGATAAATTAGACAGAAATTTTTGGCCGGGCTATATGGCCCGGGGGATCCCACTTTAAAAAGGCTTTGTGCCGCATTTTGCCTTTAGTAGGAAGGCTAATAAATATTGCCATCGTCACTAGACGGGCAACGCTCGCAGATGACGGCTTTATGCTCTGTCAAGCCCTCTGCCTTCGGGCGGAGAGCATTGAACCAGTCATGACTACGCTGAATGTTGGAGTCACGACTAGGATAAATAAGACAGAAATTTTTGTCCGAGCTATATGGCCCGGGGAATCCCACTTTAAAAAGGCCTTGTGCCTTAATTTGCCTTTAGTGGGAAGGCGAATAAATACTGCCATCGTCATTAGACGAGAGCCATCGTCACTAGACGAAAGCATTCTTCACTAGACTGACGCATACGTCCTAGGAGAGACATTTTCTACTTGATTGTTATACTTGTTACTATTCGTTGGTGTTCGTGTATTGTCTATTGGTTTATTGTACTGTGGTATAATAAATCCCTATTAATATATCTTCAGTGTTAAGTATTATTCTTGCACTATTCTTGTCCTGATTATCCCCTTCACGGGATATATCAGATTGACAACGAAGATTTGACACTTACGTGGGACTCGCAAAAAGACCAAATTGGAAACAAGATTCGGCATTTACGGGAAGCTTACCAAATATCAGTTTGGTGAACAAGAAAAAGAAGTTACGGTGAGAGGTAGTTTTTTACCCCCTCATATAAAAACTACGTTTATTGTTCTTACCGGTGAATACAACTTATTCGTTAGCTGTACATAAAAGAAAATATGGAACAATTAGCCGAGTTAACAAAGACTCTGGGAGAAGCGGTCCATCTGTTAATGCAACAACAGGAAAGCCAACAAAAAGTACAAAATAGAGCTTCAACAGCAAATATTAAAACAGGAAAGCCAACAAAAAATTCAAAAGGATCTCCAAACACAAATGATACTGCAACAAGATGTTTTAGAAAAATTGGTAATAAAGCAAAGCGAAACGGAAAAAAAGACCAGTTTGAACAAAGATTCAGCAAAGCTCGCCAAATATCAATTTAGTGAAAAGCAGAAGCAGTCCAAATGTTAATGCAGCAACAGGAAAGGCAACAAAAAGCACAAATGGAGCTTCAACAGCAAATGTTAAAGCAACAGGAAGACCAACAAAAAATTCAAAAAGATCTTCAAACGCAAATGATATTGCAACAAGATATGTTGAAAAAATTGATAATAGAGCAGGGAGAAACGGAAAAAAACCTCTAAAGGTTTCTCTGCAGAAGGCATTGCAAATGCGCTCACAGAATTTGTATATAAGCCTGAAGAAGGGATTACTTTTAATTCGTATTATAAAAGATACGAAACTATTTTTTCGAAACGATGCAAGGCATGGTCAGACGATTACAAAAGATAGGAAAGCAGGAAAATATGAAATATACAAATTTTATTTAACCGGAGGATATATCATTCGACGAAACGGTAGAGATTTTGACAAAAATGTTTGGAGAAAGGGAAAGTTTGTTCTACACACGATATAAGTGTTTAAATATCATCAAAGAAGAACATGAAGATTTTGTTACGTACGCTGGAAAGGTTAATTCACAATGCGAACGATTTAAAATAAAAGACATCAAAGAAATGTACAAATGTTTAATCGTCGTACAAGGATTACCAGCCCCGAAAGACGAAGAAGTACGTTCGAAAATTCTCACAATGTTGGATCAAGATGAAATAATGCTACAGAAAGTGACATAAGAATGCCAGAAATTGTTAAACATTAGGAAAGATAATGTTTGTATCGAAGAAAAAAGCGTTGCTCGAATTTATGAAGTGAAACAACAGGCCTACGAAAAGGGAAAACCGTACTGCGAAGCATGTGGCAAAATAACCACGTCACAAGGAAATGTTATTTTAGAGACAAAATATGTTTCGAATGTTCGAAGAAAGGACATAAAGCAGTGATGTGTAGGAAAAAAAGGGACCGAAAGTCCAAAAAGGTAAATATTTTAGTAATGAAGAAAGTCACAAACGATTGCGGTACTAAATATACGTGGACTATGAATGACAGAACTGTAAATTGTTTATTGGATACCGGAAGTGATATCTCTGCAATAGATTAGTATACCTGGGAAAAAATTGGTCGACTAGAGTTAAAGAAAGTTACAAAGATTGCAAGAGGTATTTCAGGAAATAAATTAAAATTCAAAGGAGAATTTGTGGCTAAAGTAACATTTGACGGGAAAGTACAAAAGTCTAAGATCTACGTGATGTTAGGTCGGAATACAAATCTATTCGGTATAGATTTAATCGTGCTATTTAATTTATGGGGAAAACCCATGAATATGTTCTGCACAAAGATTAAGGCGTAAAATGAAAGAAAGTCGAAGCAGACTGAAAAATTCGTAAAAGAATTAAAAAACGAGTTCACGGATGTATTTTCGGAGGAACTGGGTTGCTGTACTCAAACAGAAGTAAAATTTGAAATGAAGGAAAATATTAAACCAGTATTCAAGCCGAAAAGGAAAGTTCCATTCGCCTCATTGGAGGTTGTTGATAAAGAATTGCAAAGATCAGAGAATAATGAAGTTATTGAAAAAGTGGATTATTCAGATTGGGCATCGACTACCGTCTATGTAAAGAAGAAAAATAACAAGATCAGGGTGAGCGCTGACTTTTTAACTGGAGTAAATGAATGCTTAAAAGATCATAAATATCCCCTCCCGACAGCAAAGGAGATTTTAAAAAATAAAACTGAGGAAAGATTTTCTCTAAGATAGATCTATCAGAAGCATATTTACAAGTAAAAGTTGCGGAAGAATGTTCAAAGTATTTCACATTAAATACACACAAAGGATTATACAGACTGAAACGTCTATCGTTTGGTTTAAAAATTGCACCTAGTGCATTCCAGCAAATAATGGACACTATGTTATCGGATCTGGACTATGCAATGGCGTACCTAGATGACATCTTAATCAAAAGCGAAAACATAGAAAAGCATAAATCGCACGTCCGCGAAGTGTTTAAGCAACTTAGGAACTATGGGTTCAAAGTAGGACCTGAAAAATGCGAGTTTTGTTGGAAAAGGATCGGGTATTTAGGACAAATTATCGATCGCAAAGGTAGAAAACCAAATCCAAATAGAACTGAAGTAATTAAGAATATTCCAATTCCAGATAATGTAACTAAGCTTCAGTCATTTCTGGTGTTCGCAAACTACTACAACATCTACATTCCTAAGATGCACGACCTTAGAGCACCCTTAAATAAATTGCTGGAAAAGAATAAAAAGTGGTGTTAGTCGAAGGAATGCGACGAGGCCTTTGAAAAAAATTAAAAAAATGCTTGCTGTCAGATTTGGCGTTGGTGCATTTCGATCCGAAGAAGGAATTAATCGTAGCAATGGACGCAAGCAAATACGGCATTGGTGCTGTATTATTACATAAACTCGAAGATGGCACAACGAAACCTATCGCTCATGATTCGAGAGCGTTGCTACCCGCAGAAAAAATTATAGTCAAATAAGAAAAGAAGCACTGGCCATAATTTATGCGGTTAAAAAGTTCCACAGATTTATTTGTGGTAGAGAGTTTGTGTTGCAAACCGACCATAAACCGTTATTATCATTATTTGGGTCCAAGAAAGGTGTACCGACACATTCAGTGAACAGGCTTCAAAGATGGTCCGTAATTTTATTGAATTATAACTTCAAAATGAAGTTTATACCATCGAAAGAAATAGCGCATGCGGATTGTCTATCAAGACTGATTCCATAAAAGCCTGAATTACTAGAAGAAACGGTAATAGCGGCGCTGAAAGAAGAAAAGGAACTGAAGGAGGGACTAGTAAACACCGTTAGCGTATTACCAGTAACACCGCAGAAATGGAAAAAAATGGCGAAAACTGACGAATATATTGCTAGAATGATGAAGCCAGTCAAAGAAAATAAAGGAGGAAAAATTTCACCATTTTCCATTTGCAACGAAACATTGATGTATGCTCATAGAGTGGTAATACCAAGGGTGTTGAGAAAAAGAATTTTAAAAAAATTCCATCTAGGTCATCCCGGCATTTCACGAATGAAATCCTTAATGAAGAGTTACGTTTACTAGCCTGGAATGGACAAATATATCGAAGAACTAGTGAAACAATGTAAAAGTTGTCAGCTAGCAGCTAAATCACCGCCCGTAAGAACGCAGCCGTGGCCTAAACCTGATGTGCCGTGGTAAAGAATTCATGTAGACTACGCAGGACCGATAAAAAGGGGAATACTATCTAATTATGGTAGATAGTTTTTCAAAAAACCATGAGGTATATAAATCCAAGCGACCAACAGCGGTAAACACGATTAAGGCTCTAAATGAAGTTTTTAGCAGGCTGGGAGTACCGAAAACAATCGTAAGCGATAACAAGACGATGTTCACTGGATCCGAGTTTAAGAATTATTGTTAGGCGTTTGTTATAGAACATGTTACGACACCCGCATATAATCCAAGGTCAAATGGGCATGCGGAGAGATTCGTCGATGCATTTAAGAGGGCAATGAGGAAAGCAGATTGAATCGACACGGATGATAAAAGCATACAAGCCTTTTTGATGTTGTATAGGATTACACCTAATCATAATATTAATTGTAATCTATCTCCTGCAGATGTAATGTTTGCGAGGAAAATTAGGTCAATCTTCGATAGACTATTACCTAAGGAAAGAAAAAAGACCTCAACAAAACAAAACTCGGAGACAAAATTTTACAAAGAAGGCGAAAAAGTCTTCTTCAAAAATTATCGCGCGGGGAAAATGTTTGTGGGAAGATGGTATAATCACTCGGAGGATTGGTAAGGTGATTTATTTAGTGAAAGCACCAAAAGTTGTCTGCAAAAGACACCTAAACCAGCTAAGACCAAGATTCGTGAAAATCGTAAATAAGGAATTAGAGAGACCAATGGAGGTTCTCTACGATACATTCGAAGTTAAACCACCCGCAAACATGGACGTGCCGGAGGAGTTAAATAAGGATTCTCTTGAAATCGAGGACTCTAGTTGATG
Organism: Ascarosepion bandense; assembly: GCA_037127315.1. Taxonomy (NCBI): domain Eukaryota; kingdom Metazoa; phylum Mollusca; class Cephalopoda; order Sepiida; family Sepiidae; genus Ascarosepion; species Ascarosepion bandense. The sequence goes on from JBBBDQ010030385.1 coordinate 77,830, forward strand.
GAGCAAGAAAAAAAAAAAGAAAAAAAGCTAAACACCTATGCTCTGACCCCAAAAGAAAGAAGTATTGAGCGAAATTCCATCAAGAATTTAGCTCGGGGGGAGGTGTTGTAGAGGAATATCCTGTTCTACCCCGGAATGGATATGGTCCGGTCTATAAAAGACTGTGACTAGAGCGTACTAGGGAGTAGTCGTCACCAGACGATGACATTGTTAGCACTCTGCCTTCGGGTGGAGGGCGCTCTCTGCTTCCGAGCAGAGAGCAATAACCCAGTCGTGGTTCCGCCGAAGGGTAGAGACACGACTGGGGAATAATAGACATACATTTTTTGGCCGGGCCATATAGCCCGGAAAGCCCAGTTATAAACTGACCATGTGTCATAGGTTGCCTTTACTGGGAGGGACAGCTAAATAATGCAGTCGTCACTAGACGGTTCTATGACACTGTCAGCTCTCTGCCTTCGGGTGGAGTGCGCTCTCTGCTTCCGAGCAGAGAGCAATAACCCAGTCGTGGTTCTGCCGAAGGGTAGAAGCACGACTAGGGAAATATTTGACATACATTTTTTGGCCGGGCCATATAGCCCGGAAAGCCCAGTTATAAACTGACCATGTGTCACATGTTGCCCCTACTGTGAGGGACAGCTAAATAATGCAGTCGTCACTAGACTGACGACTCTATGACACTGTCAGCTCTCTTGTCAGCATTCTTGGAATGTAGTTTGGGCCAGACTTACAGTTGGAGAAAAATTGGTCTGAAGTACAGGCAAAGGTCGGCGCGTCAGTCGAAACTTGGCATCGAAGGAATTTGTCCTTAAAGGGTCTGGCTGAGGTGTGTGTCACATACATCTTTCCCACGATCCTTTACCGGCTGTCTGTACTTCCACTTTGTGACGAGCGTGAGAAGGCGATCGAGCGTCTGCTATTCTCCCTTCTGTGGTGAGGATGCAGACAATACGTCGACAAACGTGTATGTTACCAACGTACATGTCATGAGGGTCTGGGAATGCCGTACTTGGCGAGCAACAAACTCGCCTCAAACTCGCCTCGAGGTTGGCTTTTCTCAGACGTGCGTTATTGGAAGACTCGTTGCTTACGGGGGTAGTTAGTGACTTATTTCCTCGCCTTACTATAACTTCCTCGGTCTCGAGGCGGTGTCGTAAGCATCGGGGGCGACCGTGATTCCTTCTTGAATGTCGGCCTTGGGGACCATTCCACGGTCTAGTGACCTTTCTCGGCCCAGAAGGCACTTCTATCAGGGATTAGTGGTGGGTGTAACGAAGGATCCACTACGGGAGAAGCTCGGCATATTGGAGGATGAGTATCTCTCTCATTGGACTTGGGCGCCAGGATCGGATTACCTCAGCAACTCTGAGTTTTCTCTGACCTGGCGATTAGCTCAGAATGGGTTTTCTCTCAATGACATGCGTTTCATAACGGGCCTGGCGGATTTGCCAGATTATGAGCGTTGTAACCTTGGTTTAAATGAGACTTCTTCGCACGCCTTCTACCATTGTTCGCGCGTTCGCCCGTTGTGGGATGCTCGTATCGCGCCGCGAGAACTCGTGCTCATTGATCGTACATACACCTGCGACAATGTGTCGCCCCCGTTTTCACTGCCGTATTGAAGAACTGACATCACGTAGCAGTCCAGCATTCAATTCTTTGTTTCTATTGAGATTTTCCTGTGTGTTAGCATTTTACTCATCTTCTGGAACGCGTCCTTTGCCATGCCAATTTGCCTTCGGATCTCCGTGTCGCACTTTCCATCTCCTGTTAGAATACTTCCTAGGTACTTAAATATTTGTACTTGCTTGATTCTGTTATCTCCCACCTGTATTTGGCATTTTGGTTTGTATCTTTTGTTGATGATCATGCACTCAGTTTGCTTAAAGTTTATTTGTAGTCACTTTTTGTCACTCTCCACTGCTACTTTCTGTATGAGGTCTTGTAGTTTCCTTTCCGTGTCCGCAATCAGCACTGTATCGTCCGCATACCTTATGTTGTTCAGGTTGTGGCCTCTAGTAACAAATTCTGGCGTGTCATCTAGGGTTCTCAAAATATTCTCGCTGTATAGGTTGAACAAATCTGGTGAAAAGATACCTCCTTGTCTTACGCCTTTTTTTTATCTTTGTGTATCTACTGAGATCGTTACCTGTCCGTATGCAGGCCGTTTGCTGCCAGTAGAGATTCTTGATTATACTTATGTCTTTCCTGAAAATGTCGAGGCTGCCTAGCATCTCCATCAATTCTTTGTGTCGTATCTTGTTGAATGCTTTCGCATAGTCAATGAAGTATAGGTACAACTCTTTCTTCATTTGTAATGCCCTTTCAGAGAGCATCCTAATCATGAATATGGCGTTCCTTGTTCCAGTGTCTTTGACGAACCCGCACTGTTCCTGCCCTATCTCTGGCCTGATTCTGCTTCTCGCTCTATTCATCAAGATTATGACAATCAGTTTTGTAATGTGACTCATTAAGCTGATAGTTCTGTGTAGTTCACACTCGTTTGCACCAGGTTTCTTCGGCAGTGCTATAAATATCGACTTGCATAAGTCGTTTGGTATTATTCCGCTGCTATAAATTTCGTTTATTATGTCGATAATCTTTTCTATGCCATATTCTTCTAAGGCTGTCAGCAGCTCATTCACTATGCCGTCTGGACCAGGTGCTTTGTTTCTGTTCATTTTGGCCATTGCAGCTTCCACTTCGGATTTTAGTATTTCTGGTCCATCCATCTCCTTGTGTATTCTCGGTTGTTCTCTCTTGTCGCAAAAAAGATCCTTTATATATTCTTCCCATCGCTGGAGTATTTCCTCTTTCTCTAATATGATTGTACCTTCCTTGGATTTTATGCATCCTGTTGCGGAGCAGGTTTTTTGTCCTGTCAGTTCTCTCTGCTTTGTTGGTCCTGCTCAGTCTCTCTACTTCTGCGCATTTATTGTTGAGCCAATCCTCTTTGGCTTGTCTGCATTTGTTCCTTATCTCCATGTGAAGTTTCTTTTACTCTACTCAGTGTCTTGGCGTTATTTTTTGTCTCCTTTGCATCATGCGGAGGATCTCTTCGGTCATCCACTCGTTTTTTCTTTTGCGTCTGATTTCCTTTGGGGCTATGTTGTTCGCTGAGGTCACCATCGCTTCTTTTACTGAATCCCATTTTGAGTACCCTTTTCCAATTTGTTCTTCATATTTCTTTCTCACGCTGTTATTGTATTCTTTCTGCAGGGTGAGGTCGTCCTCTAGCGTGTCGTATTGCAGCCTTGGTGATGTGCTGGCTTCTTCAGTCTTCGGAGTTTCACTTTTAGTTTGCAGATGACTGGTACGTGGTCACTTCCGCAGTCGGCACCTGGATATGTTTTGCATTGGACCACTGCGTTCCTGAATCTTGTTTATAGTTATATAGTTTATTTGGTTCTTCGTGTCGCCTCCTGGGCTTCTCCATGTTCATAAACGTCGTGGGTGTTCTTGGAACCAGGTGTTAGTAATAACCTGGTCATTGGCTGAGCACCATTGGATCCATTTTTCTCCTCTTTCATTGCGCTCTCCTAGTCCGAAGTTGCCGTTCGTGTCTCCTTCTCTATCTTTACCTACCTTGGCATTTAAGCCCCCCATTATAATCCTAATTTCTTGGCTTTTGCACTGAGCCTTGGCACTGTCCAGTATTGAATAGAAAGATTCTATTTCGTCCTCCGAACTTTGAGTTGTCGGCGCATAAACTACTATAATAGCTATATTGAAGGGCCTTCCACGCAGTTTAACCAAGAGGACTCTCTTTGATAGTTGCCAGTATCCAAGTACACATCTCTTCACTTGTTTGTTTAGTATTAAACCGACCTACTTTTCGAATTATATATTATCCTGCATATATTATCCTGTGGGTGTCGCTACTGAAATCTCCGTTATTAAGCCATCTAGTTTCACATATGACTAGGATGTTGATATTCAGTCTGTTCATCTCCTGCTTGACATTCTCTAGTTGTCCACAGCTGAGTGTCCTGACGTTCCATGTTCCGATAGTGATTTTGTCTTTGATGCGCATAGTCGCAGGGTAACGGTCCAGAGACACCTGTTGAGGGACAAATTTTGGAGTAAAATGTCCCCTTTACGCCGTGCGTGCTAACAGTCGCCGGATGACGGTCAGCTGGCACCTGTTGCCCATGCCGGTCCTTACCGAGCGAGGAGTTGTTTCCTTGAGAAGCAACCCCCTTCACGCTGTTGGCTTTAATATATTTTTTGTAACTAACCATGATTGAGCGGGGGTAGATAATGGAGTGGTATCCCGTTGCCTTCTCCACGATGGTTTATTGAAACATCATCTCTAATTAGCTGGCCGTTGACTCTTTGAGAGTTCTTCCCCCCCTTTGTAGGTTTACATCTTTTTGACCTACAGGGATGCTAACGTCCCAATTATATAAACATATCTATAATATTTATGTAAAAAAAAAAATTCCTAAGTTTTAACTTGCAAAAGTCGAAACGGCCTTTAGACAACCGAACAATTTAGTATATTTTAGTAACCAAAAAATGATTAAAAGAAAACAGATACAAACTAGTCTAAATTATAAGAACCTGTCAGCAGTAGTTACGATTAGCATACGTTACCAGTAGTCACAAGAAAGAAGTTGCATTTTTCGACATTTTTGCAGAGTCATCTTTTGACTGTCTTTGGCTATTCTATCAGAAATTTATACTGATACAGTGCTGGTAGGAACACGTGTGGTTTTTTGGTGGGGGCGGAAAGGATTGAGACGAGAGACAGAACGCTAATTTTTTCACCTTAAAGAAGGGAGAGAGAAAAAAGTTCATTTTAAATTCAATGTAATCCTATTCTTATGGCAGCTAGAGACAAAAAAATACAAAATAAAGTCACTCTGAAAGAAAATATATATAATAAAATATACACAGCATGAATTAATCGAACATTTTCTTTAACTAGTCTAAATTATAAGAATCTGTCAGCAGTAGTTACGATCAGCATACGTTACCAGTAGTCACAAGAAAGAAGTTGCATTTTTCGACATTTTTGCAGAGTCATCTGTATTTATTATGTAAGTTATATAATTGTTGCACAAGGCCAAAACGGGAGAGGGAACAAAACTTGGGTTGGTCTGCCACTATCTTATATCTAGCTAATCCGATTCACGACCCAGACATACATTACAATGTTTCTCTTTCACCATAAGCACTTATCCATCTACACTCATGCTGGCATACACCAAAATACCAGGGACCTAAAAACGTCCCAAATGAACATAAAAATTTATGATGTACATTATATTACAAAAATATATAAAAATATCTTCGCATGAAAATGTTATGAGGGGGACGGGGTATGATATCAATTTCCCCAACTGAAAGAAACATAAAATATAAACAAAAACATGATGTTAGCTGGACCCAGCCCACCCTCAAAACAAAGCGGCCACTGTATTCTACACATAGAACAAAATCAAGCAGCACACCTTCCACAGGGAATGGGGAAGAGAAAATAAATTGGCTGGGAGACGATGAAAAAACTGAACCAGCCGAGATGAAGCGGGACAAAATAAAAACGGAACCGGAAATCTCAAACTGGCCCATAAAAAAAAGAGGTAGTGCCGGAAACAGGCCGGGAAACACAATCACTCACATTAACTAGGTACACAAAAAGGGACTTACCTTAACCAAGGGGAGGGTTCCAGTGGAATCCACGCCGATGCACTTGATAGATCTAAAAGAGAAAATCAAGGTTAGCCCCGTTCACGCGAACCAGGCTTGCTGCTTTTATCTACCTTTCGCTGAAGTCTGTCTACGTCAATCGTTTCCAATCAGTTCTAATCTTCATTTTGAGCTGATGCTCAAAATATCGGATCAAATCCTGATGTGAAAGACGACCACCCCGCAAGACTTCCTCCAGTCGCGTCGTCCATATCACCATTCGAGCCGTGGCTAGCAGCGTCAGAAACACCAACCACTTCAAGAGAACGGGGGCGACACATTGTCACAGGCGTATGCACGATCAATGAGCACGAGCTCACGAGGCGCGATACGAGCAGTCAACTCGCCGACACGATCCCACAACAGGCGAACGCGCATACAATGGTAGAAGGCGTGCGCAGACGTCTCCTTTAAACCAAGGGCGCAACGTTCACAGTCTGGCAAATCTGCCGCGCCCATGGCGAAACGCATGTCATTGAAAGACAACTGATTCCGGGCTAATCGCCAAGTCAGAATAAACTCAGGGTTGCTGAAATAATCCGAACCTGGCGCCCAAGACTAATGCAAGCGAAACTCATCCTCCGACATGCCGAGCGATTCGCGTAGTGGATCCTTCACGACGCCCGCCACTAATCCCTGATAGAAGACTTTCCTAGACTGAGAAAGGTCACTAGACCGTGGAATGGTCCTAAGGGCCTTCGTACATTCGAGAAGGAATTTCGGTCGCCCCCGTGGCTTGCGGCAGCGCCCCAGGACCGGCGGAGTAATAGTGAGGCTAGGGAACGCGTCCCTCACTACCCCCGTAAGCAACGTATCTTCCTGTAACGCGCGCCTGAGAAATACCAGCCTTGAAGCGAGCTAGTGGCTCGCCACATGCGGCATTCCCAGACCCCCATTGCACGGACGTTGGTAACAGACACCTTTGTCAACGTGATGTTTGCGTCCTCTCCAAAGAAAGGAGAATAGTAAACGCTCGATCGCCTCCTCACGGTCATCACAAAGGGGAAGTACAGACAGTCGGTAAAGGATCTTTGGAAAGAGATATGTAGAACACACCTCCGCCAAGCCCTTTAAGGACAACCTCCTTCGACGCCAAGTCTTAACGCCGCGCCGACCTTTGCCTGTATTTCAGACCAATTCTTCTCCAACTGTAAGTCCGGCCCAAACCACACTCCAAGAATGCGGACAGGACCGTCCGTCCAGTCGAAGGGCCCCGGGAGTGTAGAACCCTTCCAGGCACCTAACCGCAAGCTGGAAGACTTGTCGCGGTTAATTTTGGCCTCTGTTACCTGTTCGTACCGTTCAAGCGCCTTCTGTACCGCTCTTATGCCTCTGCGGAGGACACAAAAGTCGTTACGTCATCGGCGTACGCAGAAACCCTGGCTCGAGCACCACCAGGTACCTTGATTCCGCGTAGGACCGGCCTGCACGTCGTGTCCTTTAGCCGGTGAAGGAGGGGCTCCAACGCCAGGACATAAAGTAAGGACGACAGTGGACAACCCTGTTGGACCGACCTAGACAGCGCAAAAGCGCTCGACAGCTTCCTGTTCACCTGTACCACAGCCGTGGAGGAGCGATACAGAAGACTAATCCAGCCGACCTTCTTCAAAGCCGCGTCCTCCGTAATCTCTCCCTCGCAACTAACCGCTTCAGCCAGCAAAAGCCGGGAAAAGTTAGCCAAATAGCTGCGAAACTCCTGTTCACGGAGACCAGGCTCCTTGGTAAACCGGTATTCGAAATGCCGCTGAAACGCCTCGCACATGTCGTCAGTAGACCTCTCTGATGCGCACCTCTCGAATGTAGCGATCGCCGCCTTGACGAATTTCTTCCCTGCGCAGATCAGCGCCCAAGTTCACAGCTTAAGAAGACATCTTGCTTAACTTATGTCTAATTACCTGACCCAAGTAACACTCGCTAGTCGAACGCACAAGGGCCTCCTTAGCTAAGGCTATCTCTAGGGGATCCCCACCAGCCTCCGCCCGGGAGTAATTATCTCTAAGTGTCTTCGCCTTTTTAGCCTTAACTAGTTTGAGCCGTAGGCTATATTGAGTGGCGAAAGACCTAATGCTATTCTTAAGGTTCTTCCACCACTTATTCCCAATGACTCCCCCAGTTAACGCCCGCTGCACTAAGTTAATTAACTGGCAACGAAAGTCTTGCCTGTCCAGTAAGGACTGGTTGAACTTCCAATAACCAGCCATTCTAGCCCTAAATTCTAACGCTACACGAGCACAAACAAGTTTGTGGTCCGTATAGCCTAACCAGTGCAACGTTGGGCATTTTAAGAGGTCTACATCGGCTTCCCTGGCTAACACTCTATCAAGATAGCTAGCTACCTTGGTAGAGGGCCAACTAAGCGCCCACGTCCACATGCTCCCACCCGGATGATCGACCCGGTATCTATCGACGAGTCCAAAATCGTCAATGAAATTAACCAGGCTACGATCGCCACTCCTCCCGCTAGCGCCCCACCCTCTATCCAATTTGAGGTCCAGGATGGCATTCCAGTCCCCCACTAGGATTAGTCGTGTTGAGTCCACCAGGAAGGGCTCCAACATCCGAAAAAAAGAGACTCGCTCACCCTGATCATTGGGCGCATAAACTGCAATCGACAGGAACGAGCTGCTTTTCACTGCAATATCGGCCACGATCAACCGGCATGGGCAAGGTCCACCCTCGCATCCAGGGTACGTCTGACCAGCAAAGAAACACCTCTGGCATGCCGGTTCCCATATGCTGAATAAATGACAAAGTCATTAGACAGCACACAGGAATCGACGTCGCAAACAAAGTGAGTCTCTTGGATCGCGGCCACATCTACGTCGAACGACAAGAGGTCACGAAGCAGGCGGGCTGCCTTACCCCGATCCCTCACGCCATTCGCATTCAAACTGGCTATCTTGATAGACACTATTTAGACCTGAAAAGAGAAGAACTCAAAAAAGTGCATACGGGATAGAATTCCCTAGCAGACAAAACCCCGACGGATTGTCCCAGGGACCCTGTACCAACATCGGACGTAATCCGTCCGTCAGTGACAATTCCGCCAACGTCTGTGGGATAGGTTAGTTTTACCATCCTATATAGTGAGGGGTGGAGCAAAACTGGTACCCTCCTCCGGCACAAAGTCTAGCCATTTTATTCAGTTCCGGAGTGCCACTCCGAAACAAAACAATATTAGAAAAATGTTTTTCGGCTGCGTTAATGTGTTTCCACACTTTTAAATTTCCACCTGTGGATCTGATCATAGTCAGTACCCCAGGCTCTTGAGGAAAGTTTGAAGGATCTTCTGTTGATTTGCCATCAATTTGCGTGCACTTAAGTAGCGGCTTCAGCAAAGTCCTCCTTTGCGCCGTCCAGTCCTTCTTTATACTCTTGTTGTCGACCTTCATAAGGTCCTGCCCTTGAGGAAGATATTTCTTTTTCCTGGACTGGACAGGGATTAGCATAGATGAATTGGGATGGGAGGGGGACTTGCTCAGTGTCTCTGGGGTTAAAGGGGTCATTTCAAAGAGCGGGGACTGGGAGCGCTTTCGCGGAGAAGAGGGAAGACTTCTCGCCTTCTCGGCATACGTCTCCTGACGTACTGGGGATTCTGGTGCAGATGCTGCCTTGGTTGTATCATCTCTCTCTCTAGCACGACTCTTCTGTGACATCTTCGCGTTGTCATTGCTGTCCGTCTCTTCCTCTTCTCTGCTGCGTTTCAGTGATGAAGATCTAGGAGGAACCATGTCCACTTCCATTTTTGCCGGTTGCTGCTTTAGCGGGGATTTATCTTTTTTTCCGCGTGGGACATCCTGCTTTGGAGGTACTTTTGGTGGTGAGGAGTTTTTTCCTTTGTTTTCGATCCCTTCTTTTGGACATTTTTCCATCCTTCTTCCACTTCTTTATCCTCCGTCTGGGGTGTTTTTGGAGATGTTTGCGTCAAGACTTGTGCTGTTGACTTTGTAGTAGACTTTGTTGTCTGCTGAGATGCTTTTTGGGTTGCTTGGGTCTTTGGGGCTGGATTCTTAGTGGGACAGACCTTTGCCACGTGATCTGACGCCCCGCAAACCCAGCAAAAAGGCCTCCTCCTCTCCACCACCACGAAGATTGAGCGTCCTCTGCAAGTTATAATGTTGGGAATCTCATTGAATTCCTTGCGTGTCACTGTGATGTGTAGACTGACGTCGCCTGTCTGGAAACCAGCCTTTGAAATAACTGCAGAGACCTCCGCTACCTTGCCATATCTTGCAAAGAACGCCCCAACATGGTCAAGAGTAATATCCATGGATACCCCGTGTAGAGTTACACGCTTTTTGTGGGTACCCATGTACTCCGTTTGTAGTCGGAGTGTCTTTGTTGTTAAGGTAGCACCGGCCAGCTCTTTCGCTTCGTCCGTCGAGCCAATCAGAATGTCCCACATTGCATGACTCCTCCGGGCCACCATCTTTGCTCTAATGTGCAATGACTTGATCGCATCTTCTATAGTTTCCCTGCTGACCCCCACAAACTTGTGAGTCATGGGGTCCTTAGTCAGCAGGGACAGGATCCTCGGCTCAATGCTGCTGAGATTTTTTGGCACCGACAGAAGTTCATTGCCAGAGAGGTACTCCTTAAACCTCTCCCTTGCATCCACATAATAATTTTCGTCCTTTTATGTAGCATTCCTACCAACCCACGCCGAAGTGGAGGGGATAGGTGAAGTTGGTCTCACCGCTACCTTTCCGCTTGGAGGGGGTGGCGAGTCGTCAATAGTTGGCGTTTGCTACTTCCCTTCTTTTGAGGACCATTCTGAATTGGAAGGGCCCAGTTGGCTGGGCTCTTCCGACGCCTCCTTTTTTCCTCCTTCGGACGGAGTCTTTCCCGTTGGTATCCCTCGCTCAGGGGATACTTTTCACTGTTCCGCCTTTACGATTCAAACGATTTACTAACAACGATCCACTGAAAAAAACGATCCACCGAAACACGTTCCACCTACGATCGCCTACAAAAAGAATCTCTGTTCCGTACCAATGACCAACACAGAACCACGCAACGGATCGTCAGGGCTGGCTCATTTTTGCAGAGTTATCTTTTGACTGTCTTTGGCTATTCTATCAGAAATTTATACTGATATGGTGCTGGTAGGAACACGTGTGTTTTTTGTGGGGGACGGAAAGGATTGGGACGAGAGACAGAACGCTAATTTTTTTTTAACCTTAAAGAAGGAAGAGAGAAAAAAAGTTCATTTTAAATTCAATGTAATCCTATTCTTATGGCAGCTAGAGACAAAATAAATACAAAATAAAGTCACTCTGAAAGAAAATATATATAATAAAATATACACAGCATGAATTAATCGAACATTTTCTTTAACTAGTCTAAATTATAAGAATCTGTCAGCAGTAATTACGATCAGCATACGTTAAACTAAGCATACAAAATGGCTGGTATAATCTATGTTTATGAATTTTGCTTTCTTGAGAATCAGGGGCTAAAAAATAGGAAAAAGACAAAGTATTGAAATGAAAGTATCTGTATTTATTGTACATATTGAAATCAATTATTTTTTATAGTGTTAATATTTACATTTTAGTTTTGATGTTATGACTTCAAACCAGATTTTGATTTACATAACCCTGGGTAAGAAATGGCACCAGACTTTCTTAAAGCTTTAGTTTCTATCAACACTGTTGTTCACTTGAAAAAATTTTGGAATGCTTTTTCATCTTACTCTATTAGCATTAACAAGTTTCTTACTATTTTTATATACTATCTTCCTTTTCTCTTTACTTTTTCTAGCAGTTTCATTATCTTTCAACTACTTCATAAGGATTTCCATATTATTGTTGTGTGTTCATACCATTAGAAACTGGTGGATTTAAATTAGAAAGCAAATGACAATAAGCCTTCTCAGTACTTATTTTATTGTAGCTGTCTTCCGGAATACTGCGTTCAAAATATTCTCTATTATTCATCAGTATTCTTATTGTCAAGCTCTTTGGAATCATTACAAGTGCTGCAGCTGTAATAGAAACTCGAAACATTTTTGTTTCACAGTTTTTCTCTTCGCTTGCGATAAGTAAACATTTATTTTGATATTCCACACTTTTCTTTTGAATTTTATTGTGTAGTCTGCTAGAATAGCGAAATCCACAGACAAATTTCCATTCGTTTGTTAACGATAGTCAGATCTGGTATATTGAACTGAATTGGATAGTTCGGTTAAATCTTCATGTCTCACATAATACTTTTAAGACGTTCTAGTTTGTACATTTATCAATGGCCGCTTACAGACAGTGGATCACTTTCCTCATCGTCATTATTTTTTATAATTTTTCTGAGTCAATATTATGCATTCGTTTATTATTACTGAGTTTCATTTATATGTTCAGTCTGCATTTATTATTTTCCTGAATTATGTCTGTTGATTTTTATATAATTGCTTCTAAGTGTTGTAGGCTGTCATTGATTAGAATAACAATTACTTTTTTCTCTTGTCGTCATTTCATTTATTCCATCTGCAATTACTTTTCTTTAAATGACCGTAGCTTTGGCTTAGAGGGGTTATATGCACCTCTCATAATCTTACAGTTGTATTTCAACTTTTGATTAATGCTATTAGCTTTCCATGTCTTTGGCTTTTATGGTTCTCAAATCTCTCGATAGCTTATCCGTTGTAAACTTTATTGATAACAAGCCCTTTTTTCCCTATTATCTTTTCATATGGTCTATTGAAATCACCTCTTGCACGTGTAGCGTTGCAGCTTAGACTAGACATCATGTTTGTGCAGCTTCTTTCTGTCGAAATCTTGTGGCTTAATGCAAGAAAAATAATTCTTTGGCCGGATCGTTACTCAAGAAAATCATGAGACGAAATTCTAGCAGTCGGCATATAACGCTATTTTAGCCTGGCCAGACGGAAGTAATTAAATTAGTGGTATTATTAATTGTTGCAAATAAAACTGAAGAAATTGTGTTGTTCCGTATTATTAATTTTTATAAATCAAAAAGAACTAACTAAAAACGTTGCTTTTCTAATACGAACTGGGGTAAATTTATTTAAAAATCGTAAGCAAACTGAGAATTAAATGCGAAACTGAGACAATTGCGTGTGTGCTTACTGATGACCAAGTTAAATGAAGTTATTGTTGGCAATTGGAAATAGTTTGATATCGGAACAAGGAAACCGCAGATAAAGAAAAAAATCTAAACAAAACAATTTTTACTTGTAAGAAAGGATTGTTTTTGATAAATGGAATCAAAATTTCCAAGCCTGAGTTACACCGCAGTTAAAAGTAAAAAAATTTCAAAAGAATATAATTTTTACTTTTCAGAAGGTATAGTTTTAAATAAAAGAAATATTTTATGAGTGGAATTTAATCTTTGTAAAATTTGGTTGAAAAAGATTTATAAACATAAAATCTGGATATTTTCGGCATTAAAAAGAAAAGGCCGAAATAAATGATGTCACCAACACAGAAGCTGTTTCATTGGTTGAACCGAAGGAAAAGAACAGAGAGAAAGGTGGCGAGAGTGTTTTCATTAGCCAGAGATTCGATTTGCATTTTCGTCATCCTCCCACCAGCGAATTTGAGACAAGTATAAATATATGGGGTCCAAAGGGGGTCAAGAAGAGACCACCAACAGAAGCCTAAGAGACCGACAGAGACCAGGGAGACGAGCAGACCATCGGCTAAAACCGGGGAGACGAGCGGAGACCCGCTGATTCCGGCAGAGTCGATAAAGAGTCCAGTCGACTCTCGGCACAGAGATGTAACGACGAAGGTAAGGCGTCAAGACACAGGGCGCCTACTGTAGGGTCGGTCGCATCCCATAGAGTTTCTGACTGAAGATGTACAAAGACAGATATAATTGCCACGTTGTTAGGTACCAACCTGCCGTCGACCGACCAAAAACAACTAAAGACAGACAAGAAGTAATTTTGCATACGAAGTTTGAAACGGTCAGCTGGAGTTAAAGACAAATAGAAAGTGGCAATAGCAGTTGCGCCGAGATGAAGACAAGACAAATCATCACCACCGCCGCTCTCCGCACAATGACCAACCTTCGGCAGTTTCCGTAAAACTTGGGTGAAAAGCGAACAAAGACATTTTTGAATCATCACATACTTGAAAACTCCGATTGGAATGAACTGATGTTACCAACCAAAAAGCTCTAATTAATTTCAACTTATGACTTATCTCTTCGTATTCTATCTCCGACACAATTTATGTTATGAAAGGCTAAAATACATTTCATTACCACTGTATTTCTCTGACCACTGTCATGTTTGATATTATCAGCTTCATTATTGAGTGTTTAAAACTGCATATTTATGAAAAAAAATATAAATGCTGAAATAGTGAATCACTTTATTACTTCTGGTTTCTCTGAAAGTAAAAATATTTTAATTTGAAGAATATACCATTAAACTAAAAAAAAAAAATTGTACATTGATGGCATTTGGCAAGTGTCACAAAAACATTCCAGAAAATACAAAATAGAGTCTTTTAGTTTAAAAGAAAGAGTTCAGTTGCTAGCAAAAACCGAACAAAAACGAATTAATACCAATTAGCATTCTGAGTTGATATTAATTTTCTATCGATAATCACAAATCGGTTGATTTAAGAAAATCTTTCAAAACATTGTATTTGTCAAAAGCCAATTGCGATTTTTCAAACGTCACCAATGAATAATTAAACAAAAGGAAACAACTGAATACTATAATTGTATAAAAGAAAAAAATCACGTATGTGTTCCTGGAAACGAAATTTCTAAAGGCGCATAAAAAGTGGTTGATGCGGCACTGAATTTTAAAATGTGAATTTAGCCAAAAAACAAGGTTTAGGATTAAGAATTTGACTTTAAAAAGTGTTTTTCTTTACAAATGTTTGCCTTTAAATTTTGCTGTAAAAAGAAAATAATTTATAAATCAGTTTTGCATTCTGTAAAATGAATTGAAAGTGAGATTTACTCAAAAACAAATCGATATTTCGCCGAACGCAATTTTATTGAATGAAATTTGTTGATCATATATTTGGGCTTGATTTGCCTGAATGTAACTTTCAAGATTCAATTTTCTGTTCCAGTATGATTTCTGCTACTAAGAAAATTCTATAGCAAACTGTAAATAATGCATTTAACAATACATAAAGAGATTTTGTCAGATAGTTTCTTCAGTAATCACACTATATAATCAACTATCAAAGTAATGGAGACATAATTTCTTATGATGACAGTTTTATAGGCATTCAGTAAATACAAATATGTTTTATCACTATGAAATTATAGTCAGCATATGGTATTTAATATTTAGATTATCAACCATTTGATTTTGACGTATTTAACGGTTACTTTATAAAATCTCGAAAATTTGTTCTGTATAAATATCAACACAAGTAATAAATCTCGATCATAATAATCGTTGGTGTATAGTGATTATCGGTGATGTAGTTCTGTGCGTTCAGATGGTGGAATAGACATTGCAATCAGTGCACTTCTGAGACGACAAGTGCACGCTTTACATGTATTCCTCTATCCCAACAGCACATGAGATACGTATGTAGGAAACAACTGTTTGACGTACAAAAATACCCAACCCAGCGGTAAGAAAAGATATGACACTATGGAATGTAAGGTTCGCGTTTGAGACCTTGGGATCCGTATACAGACTGATTAACAGTAATTGGGAAATTTTTGTGTCGAATAAAATGTAAAGATAAGTATACTAGATGCAGTGTCATGTTTTCCTTTTCTAATGAACGACGATACTACATTATTGTTATAAGTGCTATTTCTTAATAATAATAATAATAATAATAATAATAATAATATTTAAATACAGCACATAAAAAACTAGCCAAAGAACCTCAAGAAATGGTTGACGATCCCACTAAAATTTCTGAATGGATGACCAAAGGAATTACATTTCTTCTACCCAAGAATGGTGACACAAACAACCAGAAAAACTACAGACCAATTACTTGTCTTCCGACAACATATAAACTATTAACATCTATTTTAACAAAACAGACATATTTATTCTTAGAAAGAAATGACATGATACCGCTTGAACAAAAAGGGTGCAAACGTGGCTGTTATGGATGTGAAGACCAATTGCTTATTAACAAAATGATCCTGGAAAACTGCTACAGTACAAAGAAAAATCTTAGTACTGCCTGGATAGATTATCATAAGGCATTCGATAGTGTGCCACATTCCTGGATTTTAAAGACTTTCAATATATACAAGATATCACCCGTCATCATCAATTTCATCAAACAGTGCATGTCTATATGGAAAACAACCCTTTACCTCAATCATATAAATGGAACCTATAAGTCTGATGAAATAAACATCAAAAGAGGTATATTTCAAGGTGATTCTTTGTCTCCATTACTATTCTGCATATCATTAATAGCACTAACCAGTCAACTTAATAAGACAGAATGTGGTTATAAAATAGGCCAAAAGAAAATAAGCCATCTATTTTACATGGATGACTTAAAGTTATATGCTAAGAATGATAATGAGCTGGAAGGTCTTCTGCAAACTGTAAAATGCTTCAGCGAAGACATTGGAAGGAAATTCAATTTGAATAAATGTGCTAAAGCTACAGTTTTACGTGGATCAATACAAGATACATCCTCAATTAGCTTAGACCCTGCTGTAACAATAAAAGAATTGAAACCAGAAGAAGCTTATAAATACCTAGGTGTAAATGAGAGTGAAAACATTCACCATAAAAAAATGAAAGAAATAGTGCGTAAAGAGTACTATAGAAGGCTACGAATGATATTAAAAACTGAATTGAATTCTCAGAACAGAGTTATGGCCATTAATAGCCTTGCAATCTCAGTTGTCCAATATAGCTTCAACATCTTAAACTGGACTCTAAACGACATCAGGCGAATGGATTCTAAAACAAGAAAGCTTCTTTCTAAGCATAAGATGCATCATCCAAAGGCTGATGTAGACCGTCTATACATACCCCGTAAAGAAGGTGGAAGAGGTCTTATTCAGCTGGAATTGTCATACAAGACAACAACTATTGGCTTACTAACATACATAGAAACAACAAAGGATTGGATGATACAATTAGTAAGGCAACATGAAAAAAGAAAGAAAAAATATTCAATAATAAAAGAAGGCAGTAAATACAAACAAGATTTACAGTTAGTAGATTCTGTAGAAAAGCAAAACAGAAGCCAAGAACCAACTATTGCGGCAAAAAATATGAAAATGAAAGCCAAAGATAAAGCTCTTGAACAGATGAAACAGCGCTGGCAAGACAAACCTCTGCATGGCCAATATCCAGAACGTGCCAATAAATCCAATGTTGACAAAGTTAATACTCATCGATGGTTACGTGCATCTGGATTAAAGTCTGAAACTGAAGGCTTTATTCTTGCAGCACAAGACCAAAGTCTTTTCACGAGAAACTTTCAGGCAAATATTATGCATAATAATATGGATCCAAAATGCAGGTTTTGTGATAAACACCAAGAAACAATAGACCACCTAATCTCAGGCTGTTCTGTGCTTGCCCTAAATGAATATAAAAATCGCCACGATAGAGTTGGGCAATATTTACATTGAGCAATGTGCAAACATTATGGAAAAGCTGTAAACAAACACTGGTATGAACATCACCCAGCACCGGTTACAGAAATAGAAGATGTAACCATTCTCTGTGATTACACCATCTACACAGAAAGAAAAATTGAAGCAAACAGGCCAGACATTATTGTTAAAAACCAGAAGGAGAAAACTTGTCTATTAATTGATATGACTTGTCCAGCGGATTGTAACATAGCAATCAAGGAATTTGAAAAACTGTCAAAATATAAAGACCTGGAAATTGAAATAGAAAAAATGTGGAAATTGAAAACAAGAGTTGTGCCAGTGATAGTAGGTGCACTTGGAATGATAAAAAATGGAACAAAATAACACATTGAAAGAATCCCTGGAAACCCCAGCTTAAGAGATATACAAAAAATTGTCTTATTAAGTACAGCCCACACACTAAGGAAAACTTTATCTATGTAATGCTGGGGATGATAGGGAAGATAGAAAAACATGAAATGGAGCCATAACAACACGCCACTACCTGCCTTAGGTCTCCCCGCAGACTTGGTTGGTAGTGAGACCAAAGCAGAAATGGAAATATGATGAAAAATGACATAATAATAATAAACGCGATTGGAATTACAACGGGAATGACGTGTTTTTCTGAGGCTCCTGAAAATGTAACATTTTTTTCTAATGAAATTTTGTTTTACTATTTTAACGTAAACATGAATTTTTCTTCGTATATTATTTAATTTATCTTTTTCTTCTTTAAATGATCCTAATAGATTCATCAACTAGTTTTCTTATTATTCATATTTCCCTTAGTTGTCGATATTCCGAAATATTTTTTGAAACTATGATAATTTTTCTTAAAAACAAAAAAATAAAACAAAAAAAAACAGGAAAAAATACGATGAAAAACACTAAAACAATTTGATACAATTTCTATGATATTCTTTCTCAGAAAAAATACGTATTTATTTATTTTTATTTATTTATTTATTTTTCGATAACCTTATTTTCGACGACTTTAATGAAAGAATAACAGAATATACAGTGGGCGAACAAATTATTATTTAAAAATTTTACGGTAGTAATAAACTTAAACGTATGTCAACTTTTTCTTTTACATTAATTTTTTTTCTTATTTAATTATTTTTGTTACAAGGGCGAGTGATGGTAGCAACAATTTTGTCTTCTAACAAAACATACTCTCCTGTTTGTTTGTTTTTCGTTGAGAGGCGGTTACATCCAATTTCTTTTTCATCAGCGTCTTTCTCTTTGAATTTTTTCCATGTGAAATTCTATTTTACTATTTTAACATAAACGTGAAATTTTTTCATAGATTATTTAATTTATCTCTTTCTTCTTTAAATGATCCTAATGAATAGAATCATCAGTTTTCTTATTATTCATATTTCCCTTAGTTGTTGATATTTCGAAATAATTTTTTAAACTATCATAATTTTCTTAAAACAAAAAACAAAACAAAACAACAGAAAAAATACGATGAAAATAGTTTGATTATAATTTCTACGATATTCTTTTTTTAGAAAGAATACGTATTTATTTATATATTTATTTTTATTTATTTATTGATTTTATTCACTTATTTAATTTATTTTACTTTTATAACCCTATTTCCGACGACTTTAATAAAAAATAACTGAATATACAGTGGACGAACAAATTATTATTTTTATTTTAAATCTCACAGCAGTAATAAACTTAAACGTATGTCAATTTTTTCTTTTCCATTATTTTTTTTCTTAACAATTGCTTTTGTTACAAGGACTAGTGATGGTAGTAACAATTCTTTTTTAACAAAATACTCTCTAGTGTAGTGATGTTTTGTTCCGTTGTGCGGCTGTTAAGTCTAAGTTTTTTTTAACCATCATCTTTGAATTTTTTTATATGAAATTTTGTTTTACTATTTTAACATAAGCATAAATTTTTCTTCGTAAATTATTTAATTTATCTGTTTCTTTTTTAAATGATTCTAATAAATAGAATCATCAACTAGTTTTCTTATTATTCTTATTTCCCTTAGTTGTCGATATTTTGAAATAATTTTTTTAAACTATCATAATTTTCTTAAAAACATGTTTTGTTTTTAAACAACAAAAAATACAATGAAAAACAGTTTGATTATAATTTCTACGATATTCTCTCTTAGAAAGAATACGTATTTATTTATATATTCATTTTTATTTATTTCTTCGTTTTATTTATTTATTAAAGTATTTTATTTTGATAACCCTATTTTCAACAACTTTAATGAAAAAATAGCTGAATATACAGTGGACGAACGACTTATAATTTTTATTTTAAATCTCACAGCACTAATAAACTTAAACGTATGTCAACTTTTTCTTTTCCATTTTTTTCTTCTTAATTATTTTTTGTTACAAGGACTAGTGATAGTAGCAACAATTTTTTTAACAAAATACTCTAGTGTAGTGATGTTTTGTTTCGTTGAGCGGCTGCTACGCCCAAGATTTTTTTTAAACCAGTGTCTTTCTCTTTGAATTCCAATCGCGTCTCTCTCAGTTGTCGCTTGACAACCCATTTAGGAGAAGGAAAACTCAGAACAACAACCCGCAACACAAGGTGCTAATCGTGCCGAGGAGTGAATGACTACTGCGTTATGAGGTCACAAACGATCCCCTACAGGCTTTGGGACCCTGTTTGTTCACCCAACGTTCTGGGCAACTTTGGGTGGACTTTTGGACCCGTGCGTCACTAGTGGGAAAAATATGAGAATTACAGATGGAAATAAAATGTCCAGTATGGCTCTTCCAGTGGATAAACAGGGAGCCCGTCCGTCGGGACTTAATTTACATTGTTACTCGATGAAGCGTTTCAACAATAAGTAAAAGTTCATTTATCATTAGGACTTTATTTTTAAGCAATATGGCAAATTCTACACGCAAAACGCTCTCTTTTGAAGACAAAAAACTCATTATCGCTAATTATCAGGAAAAAAGTAAATTTCAGAAATTTCTGGTATTGTTCATAGGTCTAAAAGTGTTGTTCATCATGTAATTAGCAGGTATAAAACCGATAAAACGTTAGATGCAAAACCAAAAACCGGCAGACCGCCAAAAAAGTCGCAAAGAGAAGATCGAAGAATTGTTAGAATATCTATAAAAACCCGTTTTGAAACTGCTACATCAATTGCCCGTAAATTTAATGAAGATACAGATAATAGGATCTCAAGGAAAACGGTTGCTCGCAGGTTTAAAAAATGCAGGATTGCATGCCCGTATTTCAGCTTCGAAGCCTCTCATTTTAAAGCGAAACCAAAGGGCACGCTTGGAGTATGCGAGAGAACATGTTGTTTGGAGTGACGCACAATGGGATGCAGTTCATTTCAATGACAAGTCTAAGTTTACTATATTTAGTTCTGAGGGCAAAACTTACGTACGCCGTAGAACAGCTGAAAGACTGTCTTCCCAATGTGTCAAGAAAACCGTTAAGTTTGGTGGTGGCAGTGTGATGGTGTGGGGAATGAGTTGGCGCTATCATCCGCATACATGGCAATATCAATGCTGAGATTTACAAAAGGCTTCTTCAGCAGCATGTAGTACCAAGATTAAACCATAATCTTTATGAATCTTCTACTCTCATGCAGGACAACGCACCTTGCCACAAGGCTCAGAAGGTTATGGCTTTATTTGAAGAAGAAGAAGGAATCGCCGTAATGAAGTGGCCAGCCCAGAGCCCCGATCTGAATCCAATAGAAAATCTTTGCAAGATAATTAAAGAAAGAGCTCAGAAAAGAAAACCGAAAAACCAGGATCACCTATGAGAGTTATTGAAAGACGAATGGGAAGGAATTACTGCTTATTTTCACAAGAAATTAATTAGATCATGTGGTCGACGATGAAGAAAAGTCATTGAAAATAAATGGATGCTTACCAAATACTAAATTTTGTTGATATTTTGTTCACAATAAATTATTAACAAGATCGTTCCTTAACTTTTATCCAGTAGCTTATTTCCTTTGTTCCATTTAATCTTTATTAAATAAAAAACTATTATGTAAATTTTTGTAGCTTTGTATAATATTTATGCATTACACCCTAATCTTTATTCGGTAAAAAATTCATTGCTAATCATGCATTACTTTTTAAGTAATACACATATTTATGTCTGTTGTTTCCATTCCTTATATTATGGCCGATACTGTATATCATAATAATGAAAATAAATTATATTTAATATATTCTGAAATCAAAATGAGGCCTTTAATTTGATGCCGTAATTAACTTTCTAAGTTTATGGTGCGCCTGGACTAGTGTTTTAGCTAAGCAGTTTTTGTAAAATGTTGCAACTATGAGTTTGAGCCTCAGTGGCTGACTCATTATGAAAACTCTCAGATAAATCTTCGTAAAGACTTATCTTTCTCAGCAAAACAAAATAAAAAAAATAGTAAAATATAATAAGATGAAAGCCTTCCTTGCATTGATGACTGTTAACATTTAAGAAATGTGTTTTAATTTTTATCCATACTGAAATATTGTGTTCAAACGAATGTTGAGATAAAAAGTTTTAATTGAAAAGTATTATTTTGAACAATATGTCATGTAAAGCATTTATTGTTTTTGCTGCCATAAGGTAACATTTTCAAAATTTATTAGAAATAAAAATTCAGTAGTTAAAACTCATAAGATTTTATGCATCTTACTTTTATTGTAGTTTAAGTCATTCATATTTGTGAGAAAACAGCTGCACCAAGATTAATGCTTCCTCTAAGTTAAAAGGATTTTACAACAAAAATCACAAGTCAAAAGTCTATAACTATTTTGTCGCAAAAAATAAAAATACTTTTAAACTTTAATAATAATTTTTATTCTACCGATTCTATCGATTCAAAGTATATGTGTTCTTTGTCTACAGTTCGAGTTTTATTTTTTCGATATATTCGAAAACATTTTATTTTTTCCTCTGAATAAGGAGCAATCATTAACATGAAACATGCTCGTATTTCTTTTAAAGTTTTTGATATCTTTTACTTTTTACAGAATTGATTATGTAGACTTAGACTGATCAAGCAGAAAGTCATACCAGTAAATGAAATCGCTATACCGGTTTATAGTTGACAACTATCAATTTATTAATAATCTTTCAATCGCAAGTATTGTTTCGGATTTTATTACATTTCTAGGTGTTGCTTCTTTTAAAATAATCTGGTCAAAAATATAAAATAGGTGCATTATTTTTTCATTTTTACACATCAAAATCAATAAATTTAAAAGCATTTAGCGAAGTATCAACGAAGTAATGCCGAATTCAAAATTTCAAATAGGAGATTATGGAATACAGTGCATGTGTGAATGACGACGAGAGCAGCTGATTTCAGTTCTTCATTTTAGAAAAAGCAGAGAGAAATTGATGGGAGAGAGAGAGAGAGAGAGAGAGAGAGAAGAACATAAATATAGGCACATGAAGTGAGAAGCAGGAAAACACGCACATTGTGTTTCTGAATTGCGATTAATTTGATTAGTTTTATTGAACTTTTAACTTCGCGACACCTTGCCAAGAAAGTATTAAATGCCATTGTTAAAAATATTAATTTTTTGTGATAAAAGATATGATAAAACTGCATTCATCATATAATCAGCAAATACTGTAAATTAACTTAGACAAAAATGACATACTTAATGAAAAACGGTGATGCACTGGGAATTAAATATGAGTATAGAGGATTTTTAGTTCTTTACGATTTATATTATGATTCGTCCAACATACGATTTAAGATAAATAAAGACAACAACTCCAATTTGTATCAAATAAATTAAAATATAAACAAACAAAGCATGTAATAGTAGTATACATAGACTAGGAGGAAAAAGTTGTATCCCTTTAACTGTTTGTTGACCAAAATAAATTAAATGAAGAAAGTTTTTTCTTGCGCTAAAAAGGTATGTTATAATTGTTAGAAAGATTTTCATGTAAGAACAAATAACATGAAAAATACAATTATTTTGAAAGTAATGGTAAGTAACACAATTTTTGGTCAAGAATTGTAAGTTCAAAGGTTCTTGGTGAAAATGTTCAGACAGAAGACAAAGTTCTGTGTCTGTGTGTGCGTGAGGTAAGGTATGAGTAGAAAGAGACTTACGTCGAGTCCTTCGGCCAGCCTTTTGGTCTACTGCTTAACTTGCGAAAGGTTGCCGTTTATAAGGACAAATAGTAGATCAAACAGCAAGTGCGTGAAAAACTTTGTTTACATAAAAACATATGTGATTAACCAATCACCACACACATATGAAAGAGCTGCTTCAGAGCCGAGAGATTAAAGGCGACTATGATTGCTAAATTGTTCTATACAAGAACAGTAGTGATTTATTACCTAATCGCAGACGAGTAAATGACATGGACCGAATATGGGTAAGAAAAACATAGCAACCGCTTTATATGAGTATTTACACTAGTGGTATGTGCACAAAACCGAAGAAACCAAACAGAATAAAAACAAAAATGACTATATAACTTGAAAATTAAGACTGATCACACAGTAAGGGAAAAGAAGCCAGATGTAAGGGAAAAGAAGCCATCGTAGAAAATTGTTCATGCATTCTTGTTCTAGCATTTAAGTAGAAAACATACATTCTACCATTAAAATAGATAGTGAGCAAAGTGAAGTCGTCTGTCATATGTACATTTGAACTCTTTTTAACCGCAAATGAAGAAAACCATTAAATTACTATGTCATATCAGAATAATGATTTGGTTTTTTGATTCAGTGCTCTATTCATAAGATTAAACTTTTCCCGAAGAAATAATCGAAAAAGGAACTGATTGAATGTTTTTTGTTGCTTTTTTTTTCTTTTTTTGACAGCTTATCAACTCTTTGTGGGTTATTTAAGGCCTAAACATATTTAGCCTGTTAGAAAAATACGTCTTACAATTGCTAAGATCATCCGTAACAATAATATCGTCATTTCCGCTCCGACATTTACCGTGATGAAAAAATATATATACTTGTTAAAATCATATTTCGTTAACTGACACGTTGTGAACAGTTTATGTTGTTTTTTCATTCCGAAAAGGAGAGATGAAAATTCCTACGTTTTATATAACGCTGTGCCATTGCTGAAATGTATCATAGCGACTCTTTTCACGAGCGTTTCATCCTGTTTACTAGCATTGTGCTGAGAGAGAAATTAACATTTCATATGTGCTTGTTTGTTCATATCACGTCGTATTTAACAGTTAATGGATGATAATATATATATATTTTTTTAATCATCTCACCCCAAGCAAAGCATTCCACTGCTACTATTGCGCATAGGGGAAGGTAAAGAGAAGTAGTGGTTAGACATAGGAAATGTCAGGAGGAAGGTGACAGATGAGTAAGGATAGCGAGGATGAGGGTTGGGCAGATGGGAAGAGTGTTTGATAGAATGGGAGCAGGTTAGTGTGTTAGGAGGTGTCTATTGACCTTACATTTAAACTCCTGGAGATTGTAGCCTCGGGGAAGCAATCATTTGGAAGAGAATTCCACAGTCGGGAAGTGCGAGGAAAGAAACTGTTGGAGTAGAAGTTACGGCTGCATTTTATCGGTTTCACTGTAAAAGGGTGGGATCTAGTATCTCGTTCAAATTCGTATTTAGGGGGCACTAGTGATCTAAGTTCATCGGAGCAGAAGCCGTGGAAGTATTTATAGAAGCGACACAGGGAAGCCACGTCGCGCCGGTGGGAGAGAGACTGCAGGCGGTCTGCCAAGTCGGTATATATCACATTACAGACCTTCCTCTGAACCTTATCGAGAAGCCCGAGGAGAACAGCAGGGGCACCCGACCAGATATGGCAGCAGTATTCAATGCACGGGCGGATGGTAGATTTATAAATATGCAGGATAGATTTAGACGGAAAAAACTTCCGGGCCGTACACAGAGAACCGACTTTCATAGCAGGGGATTTAGCAATGGATTCGATATAGTCATTCCATTTGAGGTCCGCTGAAAGTGTGAGACCAAGGAGGCGTAGTGTTTTACTCTCTGGGAGGCAAGCCTGGTCCATGCTAATGGGAGGTAGGTGAGATTGTCGATGATGGTGTTAGAAGCATTAAAATTTACTAGCCATTTCTTACCCCAGTCCAATATGGATTGGAGGTCTTTTTCAATCCCGGCTGCGAGGTTAGCTTTGATATACATGTCGGGTAAATAATATCACGTCGAAGGTCAACAGTGTAAGGTGAAGTTATTGGTGAATTATTTTATTCTCCCGAAACTTTTCTCCCGTTAACGGGCATTGACATATCAATGATATAACAACACCAAAGCTCACGGAACGGAAGAAACGAAATAGCTGAAAAGAAAAACGAATGACGAAGGTTTGTTCTCTGAGAGACTTTTATATATTATACATATACACAAGTGTTTACATGTGGAGGAATACATATCGGGATAAGACACCATGCACTTGTTAGCTGCTTGTCACAACAGGATACGGCACTATATGCCTACAAGTTACAGGAGGAAGCAGATTTTAGCCTCAGCCTGGACTAAATTGACCCAGGCAGAAAGAAAACAACTTTTTTGTTTGGTTGTTGACCACGAACTATAAAAATGACTAGCCCTTGGATCACTGTATGGAGTGATGCCGCGAAGAAGCTGTCATGTGACTCACGTGACTTACCTCGATCAAAGGGAGATAAGAAACTTCTGCATCTAAACAGCACGTTTTAAATTTTAAATTTTTTATGTTCTTAAAAATTCAACAAATACTTAAATTTTATCAAAATGATATGAATACTTGTTTTCTTTTCTTTTTTTAAAATATAGACAAATAGTATTACAGAAAAAATATCCTACTCAGTAATAACACATTTAGGAACTTTATAATTCAGATTTGGCCATAATTTCTTGTAAAATTACATATACCGATAATAAAGCAAAATTTTGTGTGTCCTAAGACAGTTTGTGAAAAATAATTCTATTTCATCTTTAACAGTGCACAACAATTCTTTTGTGTCAAGATACAAATACTAAGTGATATAGAAGAATCATTGGATGATACATATATCATGGGAAAGAAAGCAGAAGTAAAGAAAATAAATAAACATGGTACTTGTATGTGCCAAGTGTGTCCTCCTGTTCACCTGGAGACATTCCGAATCACCGCGATTGGCGGATAATTTCTCAAGTATGACGTGCCTTCTAATTTCCTTGAAGCAGTTTATAAGCTGTTCTTTATACGTTTGCCAATCTAACTAAAAAAAAAAGTTAAAAAATTCTGGTACTTCCAGTCCTGAGATATGTCAGCACTTACACAATCCTTTATAATAAACCCTTAGACACTGATAGACTAATTGTAGGACTTTATAAAAAGTTACTTTTTTATTTCACTTTCAAATATATTTAACATATCGTACCAGAAACATCGCATAAACCAACACCTCAGAAAAAAGGCATCTCTAAATTATAGACATTCTTAAATAAGATTCTTAAAACATAGTTTATGACTCTTGTTTGACAGACCTTTCTATGTCGTTGGATGGAAGAACTAAAATCAGACTGAATTCCGCCGTTTCAAACCCGGGAAGTATATTTCACGTGTTACCGAATTAGTCTGATTTTTCTGTAATCTTTTTTTTTTTTTATAAGCGTTTCACCCCGAGCAAGGCATGTCACTGCCACTACTGTGCAGGGGGCTACGTAGAGTGGAGAAAGGCTGATTAAATATAGGAAATAACAGAGGGTGGGTGATAGGCGGGTGAGGATACCGAGAATGAGGGTTGGGTAGATGAGAGTGTTGTGAGAATAGTTGGGAGTTAGTGTGATAGGAGGTGTCTATTGACCCTACATTTAAACACCTGGAGATTGTAACTGTCGGGAAAGCAGACTTGTGGAAGGGAGTTCCACAGGCGGGAAGCGCGAGAAAAGAAGCTGTTGGAGTAGAATTTACGGTTACATCTTATTTGTTTAACTGTAAAAGGGTGGAACCTAGTTGCTAATCTAGTATCTCGTGTAAATTCGTGCTTAGGCGGCACCAGTGATCTAAGCTCATCGGAGCAGAAGCCATGAAAGTACTTGTAGAAGAGGCACAGGGAAGCTACATCACGCCGGTGTGAGAGCGGCTGCAGCCGGTCTGCCAAGTCAGTATCAACCACGTTAATTTTAACTACTTAACAAAAAAAGTACAGACATTCTCATATTATATTTTTGCACTAAGTTTTTTCCAAATAACAAGAGATTCTAGAAATCTTTTTTCGCAAGATGAAATATATCAGTCAGTTAAGTGCCATATGTGGTACACGCAGGGGTGATCATGTCTCAAGGCATGACTGACTGGACAGAAGAATATCCCGCAGTAGGTTGACATTACTTTCTGAGGTAGACTGATGCCAGCCAAGGCTATAGAACCCAATATGTCCTGTTATTTAACCCATAACTGGAGGGAAGAGACGGATTAATACCTTTCCCAAGGGTATTTGTGCGTAAGTGAATGCAAGGAATTTAACTGGAATTTGAACTCGGCTCCTTGGTTTCTCGTTCCAAGCCGATATCCACTGCACCCCATGGACATATACATAGCCATTATTACGGGCGAAGGAAGATCCAAAGTCAAATAAAAAAACACTATTTCCATTTTTGGGTGAAGGGAGCAGAAAACGGAAACATGAAGCGTTTTTTTTTTCTCCCTTCTTCGTTCCTTTCTTATTTATTTTCGTCTTCTCCCCAAATTGTAAGAAACCAGACGTCATTTTAAATCTAAATAGTATGCAAATTAATTTTCTAAAGATAACGGCATATTTTCTATGTAAATATTTCTAAATAAATGTTCTGTTTATTACAAATAAAAATTTGCACACTATTTTATTATAAAAGTCTGCATAATAATGAAATTGATTTCTAATAATCACAGATTAATACATACTAGATATATTCACACAAGCACACATATGCACGCCAGTGTATTTTTTAAAGGTACGTTCTACTTCTACATATGCATGATGCATTGAAATAATATAGAGGTATTTCATTCATCTTCAATAATCATATGCTAAGATATATTATAGCTGAACCACTAATATATATATATATATATATATATATATATATATATATATATATATATATTAATTTAAACGTTAATATTAGTAGATACCCGTTTTTGAGTAGACACTTTTAAACAGTATTTATTTTGTTTATCGGCCTCTGAACAAATCGAGAAGATTTATTAACTGAAAGAAAATCCGGTACACTCACGCGCGCACACACACACACACACATGATCAGACTAATAGTGGGAACACGAATGGCAAAATACAAAAAATAAAGTTGTTTTATCTATTGCAATGTGTTTATTTATACATTTTTTTAAATATAATTTTCTGTATCTAAGAGAGTTAGTGGAAACTTCTTTGCCTTACCAAAAGACTCTTCTCCTCAAAATTCTGATGTTTGATAATGTGGTCAGATTTTTTTTTAAGTGGAAAAAAAACGTTTCATCAACTTCTAATCAAAGTGCTTACATTTTATGCATAATATAAAATAGTGACCAATATTCTTTATTACAAAAAGACAGAGTAGGTATGTTCTCCTGTCGCCAGGTTCACACTCCTACCTAGGCTTATGAGTAGTGGTTTATCTTTTGTTTCCTGTTTAGGTTTGTATTTCCGGTTCCTTATAAAGTCTTTTTATTCTCTTTCATTCATATGCGTCTTAGTGGCACTATCACCTTGCTTTCAGTGAATTGATTAAAAGATTTTAATAAAAAATTCTCTAGGTTAGTCTTTTCCCTAGCGCATCAGTTTTTTTCTTCTCTCACGATATTGCAAGGAAATTTTTTGTACTTACAAATTTGAAATAGCCAAATTTTGCATTCATGCAACAAAAACAAAAATGTATAAGGAAAAACAGGAACAATTATGTCTTTTTAATCGAAAATTATTTCCCTATAAATTGGGTTAAGCTGTCACACAACAAAAAAAATGCAGTAGCGAAAGCTGGTTGATGATTAATTTGTTTCTTTCAAATCGTCTGCGAGAAATGTAAAACCTTTTATCAAA
The DNA here is from genome assembly GCA_037127315.1 of Ascarosepion bandense. Lineage (NCBI taxonomy): Eukaryota > Metazoa > Mollusca > Cephalopoda > Sepiida > Sepiidae > Ascarosepion > Ascarosepion bandense. The sequence goes on from JBBBDQ010030385.1 coordinate 107,081, forward strand.
ATGCATGTCTATCTTCTTTATCTTCTAACAAACATCTAAAAATGACAGAAATTAAAAGGCGTGGAGATAAATTTACTCCAACGTGTAAACTACGGTCATTAAAATGGTATTTGATATTTTAAACTCTATTCTACTGATATTCTGTCAGTAAAATCTTAAAGGAATGAAATTGAGTCAATCTATAAAGATTAGAATTATTTTAGAGTGAAATTCGTTTCAAATTTCATGCGAAGTTCCAGTCGTTATTTTATATACAATATTCCGGTAGAAGTTAAATGCTTTATGGAATAAAGAAAAGACAGTTTATTTTTTTTAAAAATCTTGAAGGAAAAGAGGAAACTACAAATAATTTAAGGAAATTAATATATTGAAAGAAAAACAAAGCAGACAGATGATGAACTGGTATATCAGAGATTTATATTTAGAGAGAAAACTGCAAACAAGAAATGACAGCAGACGACAACTGTGTGAAAACTAACAGCTATAAAGAAAAACTCAATAAAAAGTAAAACAAACGGGAAAGGACTGAACGATTGCTACAACCATACGTCATTATTTATATGCTCAAGTGTTCACAGCTAAAAATTCTTTTGCAAATACGTGGATTTCCATAGTTCATGAATCAGTATGTGTAAGAGAGCCATTAACGAACTGAGATTATGTGAATCAAATAGACATAGGACTTTCAAGTCAAAATATATATGTTCATTTTTAATAAATATTCAAAGTAATCACTATATTTTTCAGTAAGAAAAAATTTGCACATGAAATCTAACCAATCATGACTAAAACAGAACAAATCGAAATATAACAATACAATACAATCTTTTGAAAATAACATGACAAATAAAATTTAACAGTTAATGGTCATAGCATAAAAACGATCTTTCTTTGATTTGTTAATTTGAAGATCAGTAATGTATTTATTTTAACCATTCAACTATGATAGGATCTTTGCTGTAATATGAAGGTAAACATATTTTAAACGTTTAAGAGTAGGAGTAGGGATTTAGGCGACAGAAAGTCGTTTAGAATTATTATTAGTTATTTCATAATTAACATAGGTATTTTGAGCAATTATATTTCAGAGAATATATTTAGTTTGGTGAGCTAGATGGAATGAAGAAACCATGACTACTGTCCTTGCGATCGGAACAACTAAGATAAAGATAATATACTGAATAATTTATAGGGTAATGACAAAGCTTTAAATTTAGACAGTAATTTTACAGCAGTTCAGTAGAAAATAAATTTTCTATAGAGACGATCACGTTTCTTATAAACAATAGTTAATTGATAATAAAAAAGTATATTTTTATCAACAAATATATGAATATGTGTAATCTCTATAACATTCCCTGTAGTGATTTTATGAGAGCTCAATGGGGGAGATACTGGTTTGTAACTTTCAAAACCCCCAAAACCAAGCTAGTAACATTTCATCATTACTGAGCAGACCATGAATTTCTTCCAGATATGATAAAAGTTTTCACTCTTAATGAAGTTGCTTACTTTGAATTTTTACAGAGCTTCAATTTAATCCAAATCCTAATATAGAGCTCTATAGATGCTAAAAAGTGAAGGGCTCCTTGCACTGCTCCATAAAGTGTGACATTATTTGGTTGCTGGTAATTAACAATAAATTTTATTAATTAAATATACGGAGAGGAATACTGATATATTTCTCATGTAAAGGGTTAAATTATATATAAAACGTACCCAAAGATTGAATCTTTTGAAAGCAAGTCAGCCGGGGACAATATCTAATTTAAGTATTGACAGTTATACGATGAAAGAAAATTATAAGTGCCAGTTAAGAGCTGAAAAGGTTACTTCACGAAAAATCAGGTGTCCAGTATCCGAAGACATACGAAGAGAAAATTATTCAAGCTGATAAATTTGTTGTAATAAAAACAAATTGGGAGTGTTGAATGATTCGCCCTGAGAATTCTAATTCATTGTATCTAAATTTCAAACCAACGGAAAAGTGCGTGTGTGCGATAGTTTTTTTTTTTTGTTTTTTGTTTAAGAAAGCAATACAGAAGAGGTAACAGAACCTGCCTACAGCCACCAGGGAGTCGTAAACGCAAGTAGCCTACTGAGAAAGGAGGAAGGTGTTGTGGGAAAAGCATGAAAATATCAGTCAATGATAAACAAAATATCATTAGTTTTCTTCTTTTTTGTCATTTTCTCTTTTCTTCTAGAGGAACAAACACCCCAGAGAGAAAGTTTAATACTGTTCACAAAGTTCGTTTCCTTCTTGTTTTTTTAAGACACACACAACAAAAAATCTATAATGTTCATAAGTTCGTTTCCTTTTTTTCTTTTTTTTTTCTGAAGACACACCCATCAAAAGAAAATCCTCTAATGTTTCAAAAGTTCGATTTTTTTCTTCTCTTTCTTTTTCTTCCGCATTGCAACATAACCGTAGACATCTTGATGCACGACCCACGATCACAGGCGATAACCGAGCCCTATTATTCAAACTGACATCGGTTAAAAGACCTTTGCATACACAATATGTACCTCTGCTCGAGTTTCAGCGTTGCACATATAATTTCCTAAATTTCAAGCATATATTGAACACAGAAATATGCTATTATCTGCAGTGCGTGTCATTCAAAGTCTCACCGGGATAACAGCAACAACAACAAAAAGAAAAAACACGAAAAAATTACCTAAAGATCTGTTGGTATTTTTACGACCCCAGCTCACACTACACCGTTATGGTAGTAGCAGATGATGGGACCGCAATTCATAAACAGAATAACGAAATTACTATTCCGTCAAACGAGAGTTTCTCTTTCAATCATTCGAACGTTACCGAGCCAAATGGAATTGCTTCCAACTGGTGACAAAAAATATTTATAACAAGTAACGGACTTTATTTATTAAAATATACAAAATAGTTTAACACAGATGGGGATTTTAAATTATAGAGGTTGGAACAAATCAAAGCAAAAAGAAAACAATGTTTGGAAAAGAAATGACTTAGGAGATGGGTCTATCTGATCATTCACTTACGCGCAAATACCCTTGGGAAAGGTATTAATCCGTCTCTTCTTTCCAGTTATGGATTAGATAATAGGACAGATTGGGTTCCATAGCCTTGGCTGGCAACCAGTCTACCGCAGAAAGCAATGGCAACCTACTGCGGGATAATCTTCTGCTCAGCCAGTCATGTCTCTTTCGAGACATGATCGCCCAAGCGTGTTTAACGTATGACATTTAACTGACTATCTGATCAAGCAAATTAATATTATTTTAGGACAGTTTGGAATCCGTTAGCATGTATTTACAGGAAAGGAACACATATACATCCAACAAAACTACATCAAAGGATGAATGAACGACTTATCTGTCAGTAAAACCAATGTTTCTTTTCAATTGTTTTCACTGTCTCTGGGTTTTTTTAATTTTTTATTCGTTTTTTCTCCCTTCTTTCTTCCTCTTTGCCTTTGTCACTTGAACGTTCTTTCTCTTTTCTTCTTGTATATGGGTTGAGATGTGTTGCATTTTATCTTCTTTTTTTCTTGTTTTTCCCTTTTCTAGGGGTTGAGATGTATTGTATTTATCTTCCTTTTCTAAGGGTTGAGATGTGTTGAATTTTGTTTCTTTGAACCAATATCTTCTTCAAAACTTTGTTCGGTTTCTACGGATTTTCGTGGTCGAACTTCTCGCTAACTATCGCAAGCTATCGTGGATCTTCGATCAGATCAAACCTGAAGCGAGAACTAACTCGAAAGCGGTTCTTAATTTCATAGGATTCAAGTCCTGCATACAATGGAATAACAAAGCTAATCTAATCCTCTGTCTCAAGCACAGTTTTCTTTCCTCCCGCTATTTTCTTTTCTAGTCATAATCTAAAGCATCCTGCCAGTAAGTCCACAAGACTATTAAATCGATTCCCTTTAGTCTTGCGTTTCTCTATGAACCGTATAGGCACATCATTTCCTTTCGCCCTAATGCAAGCTTCTCCTACTTGAATAGCATCACTTACCTTGCTGTTAAATGATCTATTAACAACTTCCCCATCTACATAGACTCCAAGGTACAACTGTTTTGGCAATCATCCTCATCAGTGGAGGAATAACTAATCACGTCTTCCATTCCAACACCTTTATCAACGGTTAGCAAGCTTTGTCCTCTGTTTTGCGTCGTGTCAGACGCCCGGTAGACAGAGAGAGAGAGAGAGAGAGAGAGAGAGAGAGAGAGAAGCTTTCTGTGGTTCCAGTAAACCATAGGCTGATGAAGTAAGCACGACAAAAGTACCAACCTCCTTTTACTATGCAAATATTTCAAAGTGTCAGATCAGACAAAAACTAGAATATTGCTATTTCCAGCCTCAACAAGCAAACAAAACACAACAACACAAAAAAAAAAAACGTTTACGCGACTTTTGGGGTGACATTTCTCACCTTACACCCACTTTCTTAAATATTCAAAGTTGCAAACCTATGGCTACTCTGTCGTTGCCTGCATGTTTTGACGATCTCCATTTTTACTGATACCAGACCAAACCTTTACAACCAAGACCAACCTTCATTCTCTAAGTATGACTTCAAAACTTCTACTTTCTGAAGCAGACTTCCACAGGGATGCTTATCAGAGCACCATAATCATAACCTCTTTATGTTTTGTACCAATCTTTATCTGTCATGTTCTCGTAACTATTATTTTCTACTTCCTTCTCCCAAGTTTATATCACATAACTCATTAGTAAGCTACCTTGTAGTGCAATAACTTTAGTAAAAATAGAAAGACAAACACCCACCCACATATAGAGTGAGTGAGAGTATTTGAGACTTTATACATGTAAGCACACATCTATATTCATGTGTGCTTATATGAACAAACTTATAAAATAAATTTAAACACTTTTTAAACGATAAAGTTGTATATATCATCAGTTTTTTTGTTTTTAAATACGAACCTAAAAATCAAATGCCTGCCCCACTAAAATTACATAACTTGTTGATCTGACTCAATCCTCAAAACCAATAAAATGATCAAACATCATAATTTAATCTGATTGGATCGAGAAATTTTCAACAAACTCACGTTCACACACACACACACACACACACACACACACACACACACACATATATATATATATATATTTATTAATAAATTATAGCATTGATATGTTACAATATCACTACAAAAGTAGCTATTTTGTTTTGACACTTTTTGTGTCTTATCAAGTGATGTGGTTATTTCAAAATGAATGGCTTTAAAAGGTTAAGAACAAGCAAGACCTCTTTCATCAGGGAGGCATTATTGTATGTACAATGTGGACCAATCAGAGTAAAGCAACTTTTACTTTGGAGAATATGTGGGAAGACTTAAAATTAATCTTGGTGGGCATTGGTATTAAAATTTGATAAAATTAAGATCAGCATTATTAATTAACTATTATATCTACTATATTTTTCTTGCTAAAAAAAAAAAAGTATATATATATATATTTTAACAATTTCGTAGATTTAGAAAGTTATTAATATATTAGACGGAGGAGAAAAAAGGAACGCATACATGACTAAACCTACAAACATTCACATATGGAAAAATATTCACAAACATTAGTAAGAAAAAACATATACATATATATATATATATCCAAATGAATAAGGAACGAATAAAATATTTGCAACGTTCAAAACGTTAATTTATAGCCGTGCTCAGTATGAAAATAGACCAATGAATATTTATTATAAATTAAGCTTTAAAACATGTAAAAACTACAAACTACTACAAAATTGTACATTTTGTTTCGACATTGAAAGAATAATGTCTCATCAGGTAGTTGGTAATGATGGTAATAAACGTTATTTAAAAAAATCTTATGAAAATTTTAGTAAAACATGCTACTGTTTCCCCATTGCGTGTCTGTATTAAAAACCTGTTTGGGTACAGGTAGGAGAAGCCAGCCGGAGGCCAAAGATGTTAAACTGTTGTCTTTATGACATGTTAATGACCTCTGATGATTTGTTTCTAAATCATATTGAAAGCAGTAACTTTCAAATCTATTTACATATTTAAAAGATCAGATGACACGTGAAATCGACATTGTTGCTGTGTTATATACTACTACTGCTTCTCCTGGGTCAGAAATCGTGTTGCCGGATAAATGAGAAACACAGAACAACGAGTATATAAAAATAAAATATAATCTTATGTGTGTAATTGGGAATTAAAGATAATGAAAGTGAGTGAAAAATTAAATTACTCTATTAATATGAATTGTAGGTACCGCCAATATTTCGGCATACATTTACGATACCTAAGTATAAAATAAAACTTTTAAAATGAAAAACATTCTTGAAGATTTCATTTTAGATTTAATTAAAAGCTTAATGATTAAATTAAAAGCTTGACCAAAGCTTGACGAACGGGTAAAATGTGTTGTACTTTCGAGGATTAAGTGAAATGTATTTACGCTCATCGTGGTTATCGCCGTCATGTGTATTTAGAGTTGTGTTGCTCGGCAAGCAATTAAGCAAAACTGTTTCTCATAGCAAACTATTTTATCACTAGCATATTTGGAGATTAGTGCCTGTTATTATTAAAGATAGAATTGCGCTTAATCCACTCACACACAGAAATGTAACAAAACAACACTCATTATCCTTCACTAAAAAGCGCCATGGATAGAGAATACTGAAAATTAGACCCCCATTCAAATGCTTGACTAATACGTACAAAATATACTTATTTATTTGGTTCAACATAGAAAATATATTCATTTTAGTGGCAGATGATTGCATTAAGTTGTGTAGAAGATCCTAGTTGAATTGAAATATTAAAATGAACGTTCAGTGAATTATTTTATAAAAAACATTAACAATCAACTAATAGGAATCTTTTAAATATCTATGAATTTTTTAACAAGAAGTAGAACATTTTAGACATTTGTGTCATGTGGGAACTCAAGTAAACTTCTACGATTGACTAATGCTGACTTTATTTCGCATAATTTTCAATATAACTTTTATCGATTTTATGAGTAAATCTAATATAGAATATTTCATTTTAGTGAGAGAATGTAGTAGTGAACCATAATTTCCAGAAACAATTGTTGGTGTAAAGTTTCATTTCGGAAAACGCTTTGATCTTTATTCCTAATCCAGATAGTGCAATATTCACTTTTCATCACAACATTTAATCAAAATGGTACCGTAGAAAACAACAACAAACAAATTCTTAGACTGTGATTTTCTAGTGAACTCACACATCGATTATTGTCGGGTATCTTTTTCAATTTATTTCAAATACCTTTTCACTAGCTCCTTTAATATATGATTTGCATTAAGATAACAATTTTGTTATTCTTCTTAATTTATGTAACCATTTCAGAAATTTAAAACAACAACTTACCGTATATTCTGAAGTAGAACATCACTCCGTCATTCTTCCAGTCAATCATAAGGACATTGTAGCCAATTGTTAGCTTGCGCTTAAAAATATGTAACACTTTTTCCTTCTTATGGCTGGAGTCATTAAATATGCAAAATATTATCTGTAAAAGAAAAAAACTATAGTAATAATGTTAACATTACAAATTATACACGTAAAATAGAAACACGTTGAATAGATATTATATTGCCAGAGGGCATAAATCTGGTACAATAAAATCAGTTTTAGAACAGCTTAATAATTTATCACAAATGCTATAAATGTCTTCATTAAATTCTTAATGTAGAACTTAGACATTATTCTACTGTGCAGGACATTTGGTTAAGTTATAGGGGCTAGTTGCTTATGTATTCCTTTTCTAGTTGTCGTGGGAGTCCGTTCTAGAGAAGGGTAGTTGTATATTGTTGCAGGTTAACGGAATTTGGCCTTGTGGTAAATAGCCCACTATAACTCATAAAATAATTATAAAATCAAGAAAAGCAAATTGAGTTGAAAAATAACATTTTATATATACACATAGCAGTTAATGTTTTTACAATTAAAGTAATAACTTTAATATAGGTCCAACGGAGGTTAAATGTTCATGGCAAATAAAATGATGAAAGAGATTTAAGGCTTAGGAATGTGGGGAGCGTGTAAATGAGAAATGTCTTTGATGTAGTCGCTCCTTAGGTCAGTAAGTAGTTTTGAGACAGAGGAGAAGGAAGGAGAGGTGAAGAGACGAGCATAGTAGACATTTGACTTGGTCAAGGGAGATATTAATTACGCTCGCCTGTCACCGTCGGTTTGTCTGCTGGGTGCTTTCTGTATCTGCTTGTTATATCTGCTTTTTGGATCACAGCAGCTCGTTTGGGATTTCACACTTGTATTTGATTCTGGGCTTCCCATTGGCTGATAAATAAAATTCGCGTAGGCTCGCGAACAGGAAATTTAATATTTAATTAATTTTTATTTTTCAACCGGAACATATGCGCGAACCCGGATGCGCAGCGACGACTTTTGGTCATTTGCCTTCTTGTCGTTAAAGTGCAAACATCCGGTCCCTGCTTTTTGCTCGGTCGGTATCACCAGATAACTTTCGCCCCAGAAAACGGAGTTGTTTTTGGTTTCTTTTGTCGCTTTTTTATGGTAGTTTTCGTTTTCTTTTTGTTTAATTGGGCTTTTTCCTTTTTCCGTTTTCGTTTGAAATAAAAAATATGTTTTCTTTCTTCTATTTAACCGTTTTACCGAACTTAGTTTCTTCGGTACTAGAGGGGGAGTATTCAAATCCCATCTTGGTTCGATGGAGTGTTTCAGTTTTCGGTTCTTGTTGAAAGGGCTTGGTAGTGATTTTTTTTTTTTTTTTTTTTTGTGGGACATGCCATGGGTTGGTTAGGTTTGTTGTAGTTTCTTTCGCATCCGTTGTCATTTTGAATTTGTGTTGCAGCAAAATATTCATATTTCGCTGAAAGTCCAAATTCTTTTTTTTTTATTGTGGAAATAGCCATGGGTTGGTTAGTTCTGATTTGTTGAAGTTTCTTCAGCGTCGTTGCCATTTTTGAGTTTGTGTTACAGGGAAATATTCGAATTTCGCTGAAAGTCCAAACAAACTTTTTGTGTGTATATATATATGGGTGTAGAACTCATGTCGGGTAGTTACTAGATTATGGTGGGTTTGCCGTTCTTTTAAATTCACAAGTGACTATTCGACTGTTTTTTGTTTTTGTTTTTGTTTTGTTTTTCATTTGTTTTTCGATTTTTTTTTTTGTTTTTCTGTTGTTTCTCCGTTTTTTTCTGTTGTTTTCTGGTTTTTTGTTTTTATTTTTCTGTTTTTTTTTGTTTTGTTTTTTGTCAAAAACTGCCAGCAACAATCAGGATTGAGAAGAAGATCATATAAATTTCGAATTCCCAGCACAACCTTTTGGGACTTGATTTTATTGAGCCACTGGGTCTTCTCGACAGCCCACTCAATTTGGTTGGCAAAGCAGCATTAAAGGAACAACAAAAACAGAGTATGTGCCAGAATTCAGATCGACCACTATCAGTAGGTACGCCAGTGTTTGTGAGGAGCCACAGGTCTGGGCAACCAAAATGGACACCAGGTACCATCCAGAAGAAAAAAGGACGATTTGTCTATAGTATACAAGTTGGAGATCAACTCTGGGCACGACACAAAAACCAATTGCGTCCTAGGTACACCAACAACACTAAGACAAACAACACGTCGAACATTCCACTGGACTTACTATTGGACACATTTGAACTACCGGCTATACCACCTGTCGAACAGACAAATATAAACGAGAGCAATTCAGAACCTAGAAAGAACCGACCAAAGCGGAATAGAACTAAAGTGAAGCACCTACAAATTAACCTCAAGCGTGCTCGTTACAGCTAGTTGTCTTTTATTAAAAAAAGGAGGTATTAGGATCACCATAAAGTAGGATAAAAAATATCTCCCCTGGACCATTCAAGGGAGTCAGTTCCCCAGCTAATAGGTGCATGCTGGGAGACAAGAAGAATGGACTTCCGAGGGAAGACAGCAAATATGGCTTGCAGAACTCTTCCAGGCTCTCTATAAACACACGGTTAACCAACATCCACAACTGTTTGCTGTACTCATGTTTCCACAATAATAAATTCCCTAGTTATTTCCAATACTCGGCGAGTGTGTCATTTTTCCATTACCGTTTTATTTTGTCATGTTAAAAACATAACAATGGGTAATATGTATTTCACAGCTCGTCAGACCCAAAAGATATAGCAGTTAATAATATTCAAAATAATCCCGAAAAAGAGTTACACACAGACGCTCACGTGGCAGTGTCTAGAATAGACATTTGTAACGGTAATCTACAAAAACAATTCCTCGCTCATTCAAAAAAACCCAAAGAAAAAGAAAAATATAGACAATTGATAAATGGAAAGAAGAGAAAGACAAAGAAAAGAAAAAGAAAACGAACGAACAGAAAAAGTGAAAATAGTCAACGTCTTAGATCGACACAGCGTCAATTGCAATTCAATTGCTTTCTTAGAAAAACATGACATGGAAATTAAACATTAAAATTTAGGTTTAAATATTATGAGATATATTTATGGTAAAAAATAAAATTGTAAGTCATACTTTTAATGCAAATTAAAATATAACCACTATTAATACTATATTATAAATATAATTAAAATAATTAAAACTTATAAAAGAAAATTATAAATATAGAAAAGTAAAACGGAAAAAAGAGAAAGAAAAAGAAAAAAACAAGAAAAAGAAAAGAAAAAATGAACGAATAGTATAGATAGAAAGACGGTTGAAGTTAACGTCTTAGATCGACACTGCATTTATTACAAACGATCTGCTTTCTTAGAAAAAACATGACATGGAAATTTAACATTAAAATTTAGTTCTACATATAATGGGATATATTTAGGGTAAACTTAAAAAATAAATTGTAAATCATACTTTTTAATACAAATTAAAAGATAACCACTCGTAGTATTATATCATAAATATAGTTAAAACAATTAAAACTTATAAAAGAAAATTATAAATAAAATATAGAAAATTAAAACGGAAAGAAGAAAAAGAAAAAGAAAAGAAAGAGAACGAACAATATAGACAGAAAGGCAGTTGGAATTAACGTCTTAGATCGACACAGCGTCTATTACAATCGATCTGCTTTCTTAGAGAAACATGACATTGAAATTTAACATTAAAATTTAGTTATAAATACAATGGTATATATTTACGGTAAAAATAAATTGAAAATCATACTTTATAATAAAAATTCAAATATAACCACTAGCAATATTGTATTATAAATATAGTTAACATAATTAATACTTATATAAGAAGATGATAAATGAAATATTAAAATACAATCTTAAAAACATCTTAAATAATAATAATAATAATAATAATAATAATAATAATAATAATATTAATAATAATAAATATATATATATGAACATTTTTTGCACTAATAATAATAACAATATTATTACTATTAAAAAAATCTTAAATAATATTAATAAATTAATATTAATAATAACAATAATAATAAATACATATATAAAAAATTTTAACACTAATAAAAAAATAATAAAGATATAATCTATATATATATAGAAAACAATCAGTAAGTCTGTGTGTGACTGTAAGCTATGCACGCTTACATTTTTTAAACTACGCCATTCAAACTTTCTAGGGACACATATCTACTGAAAAGCCTGGTCGACACATACTATTTGAGTTTAAGTTCAGCAATTTTTCATTTCGCACTTTTTGGTCAATGCAGCCGATTGTTTACATTTGCTCCGTAAAACATCTAAGATCTAAGATGGTTGCTGAATTACGTCAAAGAAATAAAACGCTACTAAAATATTTTTATTAAAAAAATGAGCCTTTATATTTAATTTTTATTCCGATGTTTGAAAAATTCATTTGGTAAACAAAGATGTGAATATTTTTTACCCGTAATTTTGAAACAAAAGAAATATTTTTAAAAAGTGTTTTTTCGCACAAAAACAAAATAAGTAAAAAAGTACTAATGGTTAATTTAATTATTTAAGTCTTTTTTTTTTCAGATTTAATATTTCATACTTCCTAAAATAAAATTTTAAAAAAAATAAAGCATTAATGTAACTTTTTCCTCTAAAATTAAATGTCTCCATTTTTAAATATTCTTCGAAATTTTTGAACTGAGAGTGGAATAGTGTTTATATTTCTACATTTTTAAATATTCTTCGAAAATTTCTAAATTTGAGAGCGTAATAGATTTTATATTTCTACATTTTTAAATATTCTTCGAAAATTTCTGAACTGAGAGCGTAATAGTTTTTATATTTCTAATTTCAGTAAAACAAAATAAATAATTTTTATTTTTATGCTAAATTCATTTAGTCAACAAAAAATGTACATATTTTCCCTCGTAATTTTGAAACAAAAACAAACGCAATGTTGTTTACAATGTCAAGGAGGATTTGAACAATTATTAAGTAAATCATCGAGCTTTATATTCGACCTCAACAGTGCGCATCCACTCAAATCCTCCTACTACTTCTTGAATTATATCTCTGTGCTTCAACCACGAAACACGGTATGGATTTAGCGGCTTGGTTGCGGAAGTCGTTGCTTGGGGAGGCACTATCCTATGGGTAAAGGAGCTTGGATTAGTTCCACCACGGAATTCGTGATGAGCGGCGCAGTTCATCGAGCTTAATTCGTTACCTCTTCGTCGCCAGGGCCCGTGGTGCAGTCGGTATAACATCAGCTTAATAACCAAGACTGTCTGGGTTCGATTCCTGGTAGTGGATGCGCACTGCTGATGAGTCCCAAATAAAGGACGAAACGGCCGTCCAGTGCTTTCTGCATTCTGTTGAGGTCGAATATAAAGCTCGATGATTTACTTAATATATATATTATAATTTTGTTACTAGCGGATTGATTGATTTGTTTTTTACATTTTATCAACCATTAGTGGGTTAATTAAGGCCGAAACATATTTTTACCTGTCAGAATAATTCTTTGTTTTTACGTGTAAATATCTCATTATCTTTTTAGGAGAGATAACAATGATTTTCTAGATACAAGTCCTACTGTTTAATTCATAGCTGGAGTTGAGATGAGATGGAATCAGACATTTCCCAATGTTATTTGCGCTCAAGTGAATGTAACGAACTCGACTGGTATTCAAATTCAACTCTCCAATTTCTGTTAAGTTCTGAATAAATCATATAACTAATACATGGGAACCTGAAAGAAGTTTGGTAATACATCAATATAAGGTAGGTGATATCGTTAAAAAACTGAACATGAAATCAAACGACGTTTAGCGATAGAATAGAAATCATTTAATAAAATAGATACATCATGGAAAAGAAATTGCTAAATTTAAAATATACGATTAACAAAAAATATTTAATACGAGCTATGACGTGCGTATAGGAATATGGGCATTAAAAACCTTTTGAAAAAAACTCTCAAATGCACAAAGATCAATGGAAAGTATAACGCAAGAAATAATTCTAAGAAAAAAAGAGAAAGATGTTAACATAGATAAGTGAAGATACCTATATAAAAGAAGTAATAAAACAACAGAAGTGATGAAAAGAAAAGCATAATAGAATACTGATTAAAATATGGAGCGATGAAATAGAGACAAATAAAACATGGTAGTCGCAGCCGTCATGGAAAATAACTGCAAAAAAAGAACTTATCTATTTTGTATAGAAATCGCCCCATCCCCATTAGTTGGTGCTACTGCCAATGATATCCATAAGTAAAATACTTTTCAGTAATAATTATGGATTATAAATATTTACATTTTACATCGAACCAGCTATTGTACATCGATTCAGCACTAATAACAGCTTTGCTCATTTGTTGAAAAGAAAATTATATTGCTAATGATAAACTTTAGTGAGAAAGAGTAATACAAGAATAAGATTTAAAAAGACTAGATGGCGACTGATTGATTAATTATTATTTTGAAGATCGTATTACTGATAGGAAAGCAAGAAGCCAGAATGAAGTTCCGCAGGCGAGAAGTGCGATAGACAAAATTATTAGAATAAAACCACCTGTTACATCGAGTTATTTAAACTGTACAACATTGAGACTTACTTGCTAAGATTAGTACCGATAACTTTACAGATTCTTCTTTGAATTTTGTCAAGAATCTCGAAATATATAGCACAAGCGCCAGATCAGATATGGCAGCAATATTCAAAGCAGGGATGAATGGTAGATTTATAATGTACAAGCTGTAACCTGGCGATGAAAAGGATATTTGTGCGCAAGTAAATATAACAAACTCAACGGGAATTGGAACTCGACTCTCCAACTAACAATTCTGAGTCTAATAACTATAACACTACTCACCCATCTAAGCTCACATCTGATATTCCCACACGATCACCCATCTATGCTTCGAAGATCGCACGGTAACTGGTGTTTCAATGTAATGTGCCGTTAGACATATATAACTAGGCATGATGAACAACTTAGAAGAGAAATCCAGAAATGGCCTGGAAGTGTGTGCTATTTTTACATAACGTTCTCAATCTAATTAGAACAATGGCATTACTAAAATTTAATCAGTTAGAGATATATGCTTGACTATAATCAGTCACTTCATTCAAAATTTTTTCTTATAAATTTTCCTTCGTTCAAGCATTCTTATGAACAGTAAATTCTTAAATAAACTTTGATGTTGAATAACATTGTAAAGATACATGACTGTAAAGAAACATGCTTGTAAAAGTACATGATTATAAGCCAAAACTCAAATAATTGACAGATGATTTTTTGCATCTCCTATACCATATGTAACACGTCGCTGCCCGGCCGGCCGTCCTCAGGCCAGATCCTGGTCGAAACGGCACCAGATGTGACGCCTCAGGCCAGGCTGGCCGTCTGTCCAATGTGACGCTCGTTCTCGCTGACGGTCGTGACGATCCCAGTGGTGACACTGCCACCCGGTTGTCCGGTTGGTTTGGTCGCTGTTGCTGGTCGTGACGATCTCGTCCGATGATGTCGCCACAAAAGCTGGATTACAAGACGTCTTTTGCAACAACGGGCCGCTGTCCCACGTTGTGATTAGATCCCAGAGGTCACGTCGTGCAATCTTAATCGTCTTCTTGAGCCAGTCCGGACACTGGTGTACACTTGTGGTTTGGAAAAAAATAAACACGGCACAAAAAAAAACAATAATAAAATAGATGAACAAGGTCGAACACGCCTGAAGAGTTACGAAGAATGTCTTTATATAAAGAAAAAAAAAAACAATGTCTTTCTTTTCCCAGGAATACAGTTGTCGAAAATGATATTTACAACGGAGAGAGAAAGTTCGCCAAAAGCATCATAGCTTCTACTCCTTAATAAAAGAATACGTCTTGTTTTGTTAGCATTAAAGTAAACAGATCCCTTCACATTTTTACTAAAGTCTTTTCACCTATTCTCTATAATTAGGGTTGTCAACTTTCTATGTAGCTTCTAAAACAGCAAAGTTCTTTCTGGTCCTTATCGGACTTTAACGGAGTTTGCCGAAGTTGAGCGAACGAAGAATCAGAATTTTCGATTTTCCCATGATTAAAAAAAATAGCAATAACGTTCTTTCGGGATTCATGTCGATGGCGCATTATTCCAAATTAACTTCTTTGAGTTAATTTGCGGCAGGCTTAATTTGAAATTAACTCTTTAGCCATAAAGTTCTATGGTGGGCGCCCAGCCTTGGGTCATGGCTCCCCGTCTGGGAACCTTTTTCCCCAGTCGTTACATTTCGACTGATAGCAACTCCAAAAGAAGCTGAATATTGAGTAAAACCTCTCAGCAACTGATTTTTCTCGCCGAGTCCGGATTTTTATAACCAGTTTCGGTCCTCTCTGAGGATCCAGCCGGCCCTCGGCCCTCGGCCAATGAAATCGTTTTCCGCCCACTCGATTTGCGGAAGGCTTTAGCTCGATGAATGAGATTTTGCCGACTCACACTGGATTTCAATTTCCTCCGGGTTCCCACAGACTCCTGTGTCCACCAGAAGGTCTGTCGGGGAGCCTTGGCCTTCGTGTGACCTTATCAAATAACTCTGACACTTGTTTTTTCTAAGCGTTTTAGGCTTACCTGAAATGTTTATTTCAAACCCGAAAGAAGAGAAATTTATATCGCTTTCCCTTTTCTCCTCTTTCCCAGAATAGTTAATTTTTATATTCCCCGGATTTTAGAAGTACTTGATAGTATTACAATTATTTTTTTTTTCCTAAGCTCACATTGCGTATTGCAATAAAGCATTAATAATATTGCCAATATCAATTTCTCTCTCCGTTGTTTTAAACCAACCAAGGGAAAGTATCCCCGCAGGAGAAGGGAAAGTATCCCCGCAGGAGATAGTGTCACACCATATACAGCCACAAAACTTTTCATTAATAAATTTTTAGCTACACTAAACAATACGTCTGCCTAAAATTGTTATCCAGAAATTTGTTATGTCGTTATTTTTGGTTGTGGATAAAGATTTGTTCGTCTAAAATACAAGCTCTTAATTTATTTGATATTTGATGATGATTCTTTGCAAAATTCAGGAAACGAGATAGTTGCACATACAAAAAAGTATTTATGGTCATTTGTAATATGGTCTTTGATCTACTTGTTGGTTTAATATATCTGAGTTTCCTCTTTCCGTAGGTGCTCATTGCTGATTAGTACATTTCTACGATCACCATTGCTTCCAGTAAATCTGTTAAAGCAACAATATGTTTGCCACAATTTATATAAATTTAGCTCCTTGTCCGAAAATAAATCCTAGAACTTTCTTCCGTTTCTATTTAAAGCCTCTCACAAGTTTAAATTTCTTTCTTCAAATGTAAATTTTCTCTCTACTTCTGAATGCAATTTTCAATGAAAACGAAAGATACACATTACTTGATAAAATGATAGTTTGTAGCCATATGACACAAATGTAAACAACATAAAACACGCATATTATGTAGAGAACATTTTTGTCATTTGCGAATGTTTTCAAGCAGTTGCCGACGTTTTGCGAAAGCAACTTTAAGACATGACTTCATTTTTACAAAAAAATGTTAACATATTTAAAGATAGTACATTCAAAATTACTTCGTCTGAACATGTTGCATATTTATGCCATGATTACAATGAAGAACAATGTTTTTTAACATTGGTTTCGTTCTTTTAGCAATAACAATAATAAAGATGTTCTCATATGTTTGAACATTGTATTTTATTCTTACTTTATTGATTAGCTTCTATAATTGTTTTTAAAATAATAATAATGTTGTGGGCGCGTACCCACTGACACTTATGGACTCTTCCAGTCATCATTTAAATCATAAGGTTTATACTCTCAGGGCAGTAGTTCCAGTCGGCATTTGCCGCTGTTACTATGACACTGTCAGTTCTCTGCCTTCGGGCAGGGAGCGTTCTCTGCTTGCGAGCAGAGAGCACAAACCCAGTCGTGGTTCCGCCGAAGGGTAGAACCACGACTCGGTAAAAATAGACAAACATATTTTTGGCCCGGCTATATGGCTGGGAATTCCCACATTAAAATGACCATGTGTCACATCCGGCCTTGCGTGGGAAGGCTAGTAAATACAGTAGTTCCAGTCGGCATTTGCCGCTGTTACTATGACACTGTCAGTTCTCTGCCTTCGGGCAGAGAGCACAAACCCAGTCGTGGTTCCGCCGAAGAGTAGAACCACGACTCGGTAAAAATAGACAGACATATTTTTGGCCCGGCTATATGGCCGGGAATACCCACATTAAAATGACCATGTGTCACATCCGGCCTTGCGTGGGAAGGCAAGTAAATACAATAGTTCCAGTCGGCATTTGCCGCTGTTACTATGACACTGTCAGTTCTCTGCCTTCGGGCAGAGAGCACAAACCCAGTCGTGGTTCCGAGGAAGGGTAGAACCACGACTCGGTAAAAATAGACAGATATTTTTTTGGCCCGGCTATATGGCCGGGAACACCCACTATAAAATGACCATGTGTCACATCCGGCCTTGCGTGGGAAGGCTAGTAAATACAGTAGTTCCAGTCGGCATTTGCCACTGTTACTATGACACTGTCAGTTCTCTGCCTTCAGGTAGAGGGCGCTCTCTGCTTCCGAGCAGAGAGCACAAACCCAGTCGTGGTTCCGCCGAAGGGTAGAACCACGACTTGGTAAAAATAGACAGACATATTTTTGGCCCGGCTATATGGCCGGGAATACCCACATTAAAATGACCATGTGTCACATCCGGCCTTGCGTGGGAAGGCTAGTAAATACAGTAGTTCCAGTCGGCATTTGCTGCTGTTACTATGACACTGTCAGTTCTCTGCCTTCGGGCAGAGAGCACCAACCCAGTCGTGATTCCGCCGAAGGGTAGAACCACGACTCGGTAAAAATAGACAGACATATTTTTGGCCCGGCTATATGGCCGGGAATACCCACATTAAAATGACCATGTGTCACATCCGGCCTTGCGTGGGAAGGCTAGTAAATACAGTAGTTCCAGTCGGCATTTGCCGCTGTTACTATGACACTGTCAGTTCTCTGCCTTCGGGCAGAGAGCACAAACCCAGTCGTGGTTCCGCCGGAAGAGTAGAACCACGACTCGGTAAAAATAGACAGACATATTTTTGGCCCGGCTATATGGCCGGGAATACCCACATTAAAATGACCATGTGTCACATCCGGCCTTGCGTAGGAATGCTAGTAAATACAGTAGTTCCAGTCGGCATTTGCCGCTGTTACTATGACACTGTCAGTTCTCTGCCTTCGGGCAGAGAGCACAAACCCAGTCGTGGTTCCGAGGAAGGGTAGAACCACGACTCGGTAAAAATAGACAGATATTTTTTTGGCCCGGCTATATGGCCGGGAACACCCACTATAAAATGAGCATGTGTCACATCCGGCCTTGCGTGGGAAGGCTAGTAAATACAGTATTTCCAGTCGGCATTTGCCACTGTTACTATGACACTGTCAGTTCTCTGCCTTCAGGTAGAGGGCGCTCTCTGCTTCCGAGCAGAGAGCACAAACCCAGTCGTGGTTCCGCCGAACGGTAGAACCACGACTTGGTAAAAATAGACAGACATATTTTTGGCCCGGCTATATGGCCGGGAATACCCACATTAAAATGACCATGTGTCACATCCGGCCTTGCGTGGGAATGCTAGTAAATACAGTAGTTCCAGTCGGCATTTGCCGCTGTTACTATGACACTGTCAGTTCTCTGCCTTCGGGCAGAGAGCACAAACCCAGTCGTGGTTCCGAGGAAGGGTAGAACCACGACTCGGTAAAAATAGACAGATATTTTTTTGGCCCGGCTATATGGCCGGGAACACCCACTATAAAATGAGCATGTGTCACATCCGGCCTTGCGTGGGAAGGCTAGTAAATACAGTAGTTCCAGTCGGCATTTGCCACTGTTACTATGACACTGTCAGTTCTCTGCCTTCAGGTAGAAGGCGCTCTCTGCTTCCGAGCAGAGAGCACAAACCCAGTCGTGGTTCCGCCGAAGGGTAGAACCACGACTTGGTAAAAATAGACAGACATATTTTTGGCCCGGCTATATGGCCGGGAATACCCACATTAAAATGACCATGTGTCACATCCGGCCTTGCGTGGGAAGGCTAGTAAATACAGTAGTTCCAGTCGGCATTTGCCGCTGTTACTATGACACTGTCAGTTCTCTGCCTTCGGGCAGAGAGCACAAACCCAGTCGTGGTTCCGCCGAAGAGTAGAACCACGACTCGGTAAAAATAGACAGACATATTTTTGGCCCGGCTATATGGCCGGGAATACCCACATTAAAATGACCATGTGTCACATCCGGCCTTGCGTGGGAATGCTAGTAAATACAGTAGTTCCAGTCGGCATTTGCCGCTGTTACTATGACACTGTCAGTTCTCTGCCTTCGGGCAGAGAGCACAAACCCAGTCGTGGTTCCGAGGAAGGGTAGAACCACGACTCGGTAAAAATAGACAGATATTTTTTTGGCCCGGCTATATGGCCGGGAACACCCACTATAAAATGAGCATGTGTCACATCCGGCCTTGCGTGGGAAGGCTAGTAAATACAGTAGTTCCAGTCGGCATTTGCCACTGTTACTATGACACTGTCAGTTCTCTGCCTTCAGGTAGAGGGCGCTCTCTGCTTCCGAGCAGAGAGCACAAACCCAGTCGTGGTTCCGCCGAAGGGTAGAACCACGACTTGGTAAAAATAGACAGACATATTTTTGGCCCGGCTATATGGCCGGGAATACCCACATTAAAATGACCATGTGTCACATCCGGCCTTGCGTGGGAAGGCTAGTCAATACAGTAGTTCCAGTCGGCATTTGCCGCTGTTACTATGACACTGTCAGTTCTCTGCCTTCGGGCAGAGAGCACAAACCCAGTCGTGGTTCCGCCGAAGAGTAGAACCACGACTCGGTAAAAATAGACAGACATATTTTTGGCCCGGCTATATGGCCGGGAATACCCACATTAAAATGACCATGTGTCACATCCGGTCTTGCGTGGGAATGCTAGTAAGTACAGTAGTTCCAGTCGGCATTTACTGCTGTTACTATGACACTGTCAGTTCTCTGCCTTCGGGCAGAGAGCACCAACCCAGTCGTGATTCCGCCGAAGGGTAGAACCACGACTCGGTAATAATAGACAGACATTTTTTGGCCCTGCTATATGGCCGGGAATACCCACTATAAAATGACCATGTGTCACATCCGGCCTTGCGTGGGAAGGCTAGTAATTACAGTAGTTCCAGTCGGAATTTGCCGCTGTTACTATGACACTGTCAGTTCTCTGCCTTCTGGTAGAGGGCGCTCTCTGCTTCCGAGCAGAGAGCACAAACGCAGTCGTGGTTCCGCCGAAGGGTAGAACCACGACTTGGTAAAAATAGACAGACATATTTTTGGCCCGGCTATATGGCCGGGAATACCCACTATAAAATGACCATGTGTCACATCCGGCCTTGCGTGGGAAGGCTAGTAAATACAGTAGTTCCAGTCGGCATTTGCTGCTGTTACTATGACACTGTCAGTTCTCTGCCTTCGGGCAGAGAGCACCAACCCAGTCGTGGTTCCGCCGAATGGTAGAACCACGACTCGGTAATAATAGACAGACATTTTTTGGCCCGGCTATATGGCCGGGAATACCCACTATAAAATGAGCATGTGTCACATCCGGCCTTGCGTGGGAAGGCTAGTAAATACAGTAGTTCCAGTCGGCATTTGCCGCTGTTGCTATGACACTGTCAGTTCTCTGCCTTCGGGCAGAGAGCAAAACCCAGTCGTGGTTCCGCCGAAGGGTAGAACCACGACTCGGTAAAAATAGACAGACATTTTTTTGGCCCGGCTATATGGCCGGGAACACCCACTATAAAATGACCATGTGTCACATCCGGCCTTGCGTGGGAAGGCTAGTAAATACAGTAGTTCCAGTCGGCATTTGCCACTGTTACTATGACACTGTCAGTTCTCTGCCTTTAGGTAGAGGGCGCTCTCTGCTTCCGAGCAGAGAGCACAAACCCAGTCGTGGTTCCGCCGAAGGGTAGAACCACGACTTGGTAAAAATAGACAGACATATTTTTGGCCTGGCTATATGGCCGGGAATACCCACTATAAAATGACCATGTGTCACATCCGGCCTTGCGTGGGAAGGCTAGTAAATACAGTAGTTCCAGTCGGCATTTGCTGCTATTACTATGACACTGTCAGTCCTCTGCCTTCGGGCAGAGAGCACCAACCCAGTCGTTGTTCCGCCGAATGGTAGAACCACGACTCGGTAAAAATAGACAGACATTTTTTGGCCCGGCTATATGGCCGGGAATACCCACTATAAAATGACCATGTGTCACATCCGGCCTTGCGTGGGAAGGCTAGTAAATACAGTAGTTCCAGTCGGCATTTGCCGCTGTTACTATGACACTGTCAGTTCTCTGCCTTCGGGCAGAGAGCAAAACCCAGTCGTGGTTCCGCCGAAGGGTAGAACCACGACTCGGTAAAAATAGACAGACATTTTTTTGGCCCGGCTATATGGCCGGGAACACCCACTATAAAATGACCATGTGTCACATCCGGCCTTGCGTGGGAAGGCTAGTAAATACAGTAGTTCCAGTCGGCATTTGCCGCTGTTACTATGACACTGTCAGTTCTCTGCCTTCAGGTAGAGGGCGCTCTCTGCTTCCGAGCAGAGAGCACAAACCCAGTCGTGGTTCCGCCGAAGGGTAGAACCACGACTCGGTAAAAATAGACAGACATATTTTTGGCCCGGCTATATGGCCGGGAATACCCACTATAAAATGACCATGTGTCACATCCGGCCTTGCGTGGGGAGGCTAGTAAATACAGTAGTTCCAGGTGCAGCCCGCCAGGTAAGCGTGGCTTACTACCGCTCTTGTGGTTATATTTTTCCTTGTTAAATACAGTATGTTAAACCTATTATCCGTTGTTTGAGTTATTCTTTCGTGGCCCCACTATCGGATCCACATCAAATAATAATAATAATAATAAGTAAGAATGATGAACTGTTTACTCCGGCATCCGGTGTAAAATATATGTTTGTATTCATGCGTGTATGTAAATATACATATATTTTGAAAAACAAATAAATAGAAACATAATTTTCTTTTTGCCCTGAATTTTCTTTGTCGTAGTGGAGGAGCTTGTGTTCTCTAATGACTCTGAGAGTGATGCCGTTGGAAGTTCTAAAGTCCTAAGCAGGTCGAAGACGAGGACACAGACCTAACGCGACTAAGCCCAAAGAATTCAAGCGGATAATGATTATAACAGATTTCAGATGTTGAACTAGCGGAGGATAGGGGCTATGAATGCTACAGAAAGCGCTACTCGAAATTATAGCAGAATTAGAAGCATTTCGATGCAATTTCATAGCTAGATTATGTATGTCTTTTTCCATATGTACCACAGAAGAATGTTATAAAATTAAGTGTGTGTGTCACTTCCTAGCAAGATGAGATTCACTTTAAACAAATTCACGCCATCGGCACTTTCTTCTTCTTTGATTTTCTTTCACTTCCAACCAACTCTTGCAAATCTAAACGGCGATAAGGAAATAATGACGGGAGCAGGTTTTAGTGAAACTGGAAGCTTCTAGCCTTGAATCTGCATGTTACCAGCAAATGTGTGATTGTCGCCTTTCTAAGATACAGTGACTACTTAGGAGTCCAGTCTGCATTCGTGTCTCTCCAGAAATTCTTCCCACCTCAATCGAGGAAGAATCTAGAAAATGTGAATTAAATATCGGAAGTCAGTCCCAGTATCCGGATGGAAAAGCCCACCTTGCGAGTGCGGTGGAAATAACAAGAAACCTAAGACTACCAGTATGATCATTGAAACAAAATTTTACTACTCATTTCGACATTGAAAATGCAGACGGACCAGAAAGACGCATAGCAATAGTCTCAAAAGAATTGTTTAGACTTAAAGTGTACATCACTGCCCTGAGTGAAGTACGGTTTTCAGAAGAAGAAACACTCAAAGAAAATGATTCTGGCTATATAATCTCTAAGAAAAACAAAGATAAAGGAGAGAGAAGAATTCAAGGACTTGATTCTGCTATGAAAACCTGTAACATGCGAGAGACATAACACCACCTGCCATCAATGAACGGCTTATGGCTATTTGTTTACCATTTTCTAAAGAGAATTACATCACTCTCATTTCTGATTATCCTCTAACTCTTGATGTTGATGAAAAAGAAAAGAATCATTTTGCCAACAACTAAGAGAAATCATTGACAACACATCATTGAAAAACAAACTTATTACTAGGGGAGTTCAATGCAAGGTTAGGAAATCATCCCGCATGGAAAAATTTCATCTGTAAAGAAGGCGTCGGGAATTGTGACTCCAATGGTCATCTGTTATTAGGTCTGTGCATGGAATACAATTTTTCATCACGTATATAATTCCTTCTTCCTACTCGCTTCTAGATCACATGGATGCATCTCTGATCCAAACATTTTCATCTGATAGATTATGTCACCAAGACAAAAAATAAAAAATAAATAAATAAAAGTTCTTACCACCGAAGTAGGTTTGAATGCTGATGACTGTTGGACAGATCATTGCCTTGACATCACACGCATGAGAATCACCGTTCGTAAAAAAAATGCAGCATCGGCCACCATATCGTAGAAAGTAAATTTCCAAAACCATGATATTGCAATCACTTCTGAAGCAAAATAGTGTCAGGAACTTAGTTCTAATTCAGTTAACGAGCAATCTGTTGATGAAGAATAGAGAAATGTATGTAATATAGTCACAAAAACAGCAAATACAGAGTGCGATTGATAAATTATGTAAATTACGCAAAATTAAAAAGATGGGGTAAGAAATATATGACAAAGTGGAAAAGTTTTCGTGTTTCGTCTTTTATGACTTCATTCGACTAAAATTTTTTCATTCGTCCGACTACATATGCGAACGAACAAGGGATGCTGTGAAGTTTTAATTATTATTTTTCTTTTGTGTGCTATGCCAATATAATCTAGTCAATTTCACTAGAATTCTTTTTTGTTTTCCTCACTTTTGTTATTAGAAAAAATTGTGTCACCCGAAAACAAAAATTTTTCTTCGTATCTAAAAACTTATATATTGTTATCACATATATATATATATATATATATATATATATATATATACTAGCTAGTATAGTCCGGCGTTGCTCGGGTGTAATGAAAGCTTTAAAACTAATCCATGGTCCTGGAGCTCAGACACTTTGGACGTTGGCATGAAAGACTAAAAATCAATAGTTGTTTCCAGTTAAAGCGAAACCGTAGACTGAAAGAAAAATTAATGGATGTAAGTCAAATTTTGATTTCCTGCTATCAATATCAAATGAAGTTTTTTCGTCGTAAACTGAATTTTGAAGACTAAATAAGTCCTCTGAGTAAATGGTATCATGGCAGAGACTAAAAACTACAATTATACCTACTTAGAGCTAAACCCGAAGCAAAACTAAAATAAATGGGCTAAAAAAATACAGACATACAGGCAGATAAACAGACACGCACACAAACATCTTGCCTTTTATGTATATATGTTATCGATTTTCTGCACTATTGTAAGAACTGCAACATTGAAACTTCTGTATATCGTTTCTTATATCTTTGTTTATGAGTGTATCAAATTTGATTAAAATCGGACCACACCTTCTATAACCCGATGTTTTCGATTATCGATTTTCGATATTTATCGAGGGTACCTCGACACAAAACCTAGCTAAAAACACTCGCAGACGCTTATAGTACAACTGTGTAAATTTTCAAGAAAATCGGTTCAGCCGTTTCGGAGTCTGTAGGTAACGGATACACACACACACACATAACGTTCCATTTATAAATAAGTTTTTATATATATATATATATATATATATATGATAACAATATAATAATAGAATAAGGCTAATTCAAAATTACATGTTGAGAAAGAGGTTGGATATCAGAACATTAAAAAAAATTGTCTAAAAACTTATATCGACTCTTTGCATCTACCTTAATGTCCACTCTTGTATATATTCCTATCTCATGGCTGTCCATTCGCTGAACGCGGATGGCCACATGTTAGATAATGTTGTACCGCCATCGATTTTAAAAGTCCTTATGTAATATTATGTGAACTCTCAGTATTAGGATCAGTCGAGATAATTGCATACGGATTGAAGAGTTTGATAAGTCACAAGCGAGATTAGTAATATATATATATATATATATATATATATATATATATATATTAGTCATCAATATACAAGCCTGTTTTACTGTATCAAGGCTCATCAGTATGGCTAGAGACATCCATTTGCCTTTGGTCGGGATCGATACTCGACCGATTTGGTGTCAGTCGAGTGGCTACCGCCTAAGCCATAGGCGCATGGAATCAGAGAAAGAAAATTTTAACGTGTTGTATATAAGCAGTGTATACACACGCCAGTCACCGAAAGAACTCAATTCATTTCTGAAGAGTCACGCATATATCACAGAAGAGGAAACTGTTTTTAAAATTTCCTTCTCTAGAGAGCTCAATCGTAATGAGAGCATAATATATTAGTTATATATTGTTATCATATATATATATATATATATATATATATATATATATATATATATATATATGATAACAATGTATAACTTTTAGATACGAAGAACAATATTGGGAAAAATGTATGACAAAGTGGAAAAGGGTTTCAAGTGACACTATTCTAATAACAAAGTGAGAGAAACAAAAAAGAATTTCAACAATATATATATATATATATATATATATATATATATATAGAGATATATATATATATATATATATATATGACAGTAAAGATCTCGCTTTTGACTTACCAAACTATTCAATCCATATGCAATTATCTCGGCTGATCCTGGTACTAAGAGTTCATATAGAATTACGTAAGGATTATCTAACACGTGTACATCCACGTTCATCGAATGGACAGCCATTTTATAGGAATATACACAAGAGTGGACACTAAGGTAGATGCAAATAGTCGATAAGTTTCTAGACAAAATTACTTTTTAATGTTCGGATGTCGAACTTCTTTCTCAACACGTAATTTTGAATTAGCCTTTTTCTATTATTATTAGATTTTTTTCATTAATAGCCTTTTAGCCGGAAAATAAAGAGTACCGATGAATCATCTAATTGTGAAACAATTGATACTACAAGTTCTAACTTGCGCAAGTGTGGAATAAACTATTCACACAACAAAGGTAAGCAAACATTGTGGCAAATATTTTTAGTAAAGAAATAAGACTATAAGATAATCTGATGAAGTTTGAGTGGCTATTTACTTGTATGTGGGGATGTAAGAGAGAAAGAGAGAGAGAGAGAGAGGGATAGTGAGAGAGAGATATATAGATAGAGAGAAAGCATATGCACATTTATTAATGCATGATAGTTTTGTTTTCTTCATCAGAATTTAGAGTGAATTTTCTCGTGTGTTTCAAAGTAATTACCACTGAAGATGTGTAGTTTCCTGTGTAATGGTTTATATCTGTGGAAAATGAAATCAGCGCTGCATTCACTTTGTGCTCATGCCACTGAGAGAGCTATTTCCAGCTCTTGAGTAAACAAGACACACTTTACTAGGCAGTCTTGGTTGAAAAATACTTTAAGAGTAAAACAATTCTGAATTTAAATAGGTGTAGCAACTCCAGCGCGCAAAAAATACTGAAGCCTCAGTAACATTAGTTTGTATTGCTGGTTCTGTGCATTGCAGAGTCAAAAACAGTGTACACTAGTACGATTAAATGGAACATTAGTTACAGGAATTGCATAGCAAAGACAAATTATAGAATCCATGTTCAATGTAAATGCTCAGCCTGCGGTAATGGCTAGATTAGCCATTTCCGCACGTGAAATATCCAGCATTCATTAACCAAAATATAAAATAAAATAAAATAAATAAAATAAACAATGAATTCCTACTTAAATGTAATACACTCATTGTAGCACTAATAATGCATTTTGACGATATTCAGTTCAGACCTTCTGCTACTGTTTTTTTTTATTTTAATTTTTATAATAATTTCACCCCAAGCCAGGCAGTTTTACTGCCACTGGTGTGCAAGGTGTTACACAGAAGAAAAGTGATGAAAAAGAGGAACAAGTTATAGGGGGTGTCCGAGAATGGGTAAGAGAAGGATGAGAATATTGGAGAAAAGAACATGAGAGAAAGGATGCGATTCATAGAGATATGAAATGACAGTTGACCTTACATTTAAATTCTTGGAGACTGTAGCTGTCGGGGAAGCAAGTATGCGGAAGGGAATTCCACAAGCGGGAAATGTGAGAAAAGAAGCTGATAGAGTAGGAATTGCGGTTACATTTTATTTGTTTCACTGTAAAAGGGTTGGACCTAGTTGCTATTCTAGAAGATCAAGTAAATTCATGCAGAGGGGGCACCAGTGAGCTAAGCTCGTCAAAGCAGAAGCCGTGAAAATATTTGTAGAAGAGGCAGAGAGAAGCCACATTACACCGGTGAGAAAGTGACTGCAGCCAAGCTACTACGACGGGATCGAACACATTGCAGATTCTCCGTTGAGTTTTGTCAGGATCCCGAGGTGAATAGCAGGGGCACTCGACCAGATATGCCAGCAGTATTCAATACACAGTCGGATGGTAGATTTTTATATGTGCATTATGGATTCAGACGGAAAAAACTTCCTGGCCCTACACAGTAAACCGACCTTCCTAGCAGCAGATTTGACTATGAATTCGATGTGGATCTGATGAAAGAGTTAGGCCGAGAAGTGTTTGTTTTTTTATTTTTTTTGTCTTCAAGGAGACTAGCCTGATCCATGCTAATTAGAGGTAGGAGCGATTGTCTGTGGTGGTTAACAGGTAGCAGCTTTGTTTTTGAAGCATTAAAATTCACGAGCTATTTCTTAACCCAGTCTACCAAAGGTTGGAGGTCCTTTTCAAGTTCAGCAGCGAGGTTCGTTTTGTCAATTAAAAATATCTATTTTAAGAAGTATTAAAAAGTTTATTTAAAAAAAACTGTATATATATATTTTTTAATCATGTCACCCCGAGCAAGGCGTTAACGCCACTGATGTGCAGGGGACTACATAAGAGTAAGAGAAAACCGGAAACCACATCCTAAACAGGGAATGAAGGGATGAGCCTCTTGACCTGTTCAGTAGACGTGGGTAGTGTGTGAACCGGGCGATAGTTAGATCTATCTACTTCAAAAACAAAAAACAAACACAGAGTGGTGGATTGCTAAATTTTAACTTAGTTAAACTCCAATCAAAGAGATTTCTGCTAAATTTTTTAAAAAAATAAGAAAACCAATTAAACATGAAAAGTTTAAAATTAAACAAAAAATGACTTACTTTTAAGAATATTTAAAACAAAGTTGATTCCCATCCCAACACGAGAGTACTACCAGGAAGATAAAAATAAGTTTTAACTTTTTGGTCACTCCAAGTGGATATTGCGGCGGAGTTGGATTAGTGAACTGAAATAGGCAGTGAGTGACCCCAAGAGGGTAGCAAGACAACCAAATTACAGCCCGCCAAGAAGAGAAAAGGAGAGACAAACTATCTAACACAGGGCTAGCAAAAAAGAAAGAAAGAAACTAGCAATCCACCAGTCAAAGAGATTTCTGCTAAATTAAAAAAAAATAAAGAAAACCAATTAAACATGAAAAGTTTAAAATGAAACAAAAAAAAAATGACTTACCTTTAAGAATATTTAAAACAAAGTTGATTCCCATCCCGACACGAGGGTACTACCAGGAAGATAAAAATAATTTTTCACTTTTTGGTCACTTCAAGTGGATATTGAGGCGGGGTTGGGTTAGAAAAGCATACAGTAAATTACAATATAGTAATGTAAATCCAACCACAAACGTGTAATGAAAGGTGAATTTTACGGGATGGACACATTATATTGTCATAAAATAAAGATGTATGAAATCAAAACACTTTTGCGAAGATAAAATAAAAAAAGACATAGTTTAATTTCAAAATGTCCTTTGCAGTATAAGGGCGAATTCGTTAGACCATAGAACATGATTTAGACCCACACTAAAAACAACTCGCTTTATCTAAGATTACTCAACTTTAATCCTCCGTATTGCAGTTTCATTTTATCGCTCTAGGTCCCTCTCTCACTTACTCTTTTGCTTTCTGTGCATCTCTCTTTCTGTTTTCCATTCAGAATCTGAGAAATCAAGCGTGACACACGCTATACAAAGGTACAAGCGCATTAATGTATGTATAACAAGAAGAAGGAGGAGAAGAAGAAGAAGAAGACACTGGAAGCTCATTTTTTCAAAGATTAATCGGGTTTTAGGAAATGGGAAATTATATTTTGTACAGTTTGTTGACAGTTTGAAAAAATTATCATAAAATAGTCATAAATATCGATTGAAGATTTAAAATTTATTTCTAAAGATACTGGTCAAAGGAATTTCCCATTAGTTTTTAAAACGCATAATTACTGTAAACATGCTTTGAGTTTAAAAATGATTTTCTAACATTACATTTATTTTTAAATATTTTAAACATTAGATTAAATGTTATAAGCTTTTCAAACTTCATTGAAATGATGCCTGTTTAGCGCAGTAGATTAAACATGGCAATATTTTCAAACTTTTATACAACTTCTGACCTTCTCTTTGTAATTGAGTTTTATGCACTGAAAATCTACTATAAAATTCTTAATAGATTTTTGTCAGCAATTATTGATTATTAATTATATAAAATAAATGATCAAATCCTAATTAGAATGTGGGATATAAATTCGCGATTACAGTATGAAGAGTTACTTAAATGGTATTTAACATTAAAAGGATTATATTTATAAATATATGTACTTTATTTATTTTGGATATATATGTGAATACACACACACACACACACACACACACACACATATATATATATATATATATATATATATGTATGTCTTTTTTACATAACATTTTTATTTATTATTTATTTGACATACGGGAGCACAATAACTATTTTTGAAAATCACAAAATTTTAATTTGCTCCTGCATCATTGTCAATGATTGATAATGAATAGTATTTTTGAACTGGGCTAAATCTAGAGGTTCTTATGACATTTTTATTTAATTCTTTGCACGTAACATCTGATAAAAAACTACATTGACTGTATCTCATTTTCTACGTGTGGGTATGTCTCTAGTCAGAAGACGTACGTAGCAGAGAAAATCATTTCAACTTTGCTTTAATAGTGTTAATGAGTATATACGTGACTATGGTGACTATTAATTAATTACTTAACTAATTAATTAATCATAATAATGCGATATGAAAACGTTGTAAGTTTTATCGACAAAATAAGATGTTCCAATCGAACGTCAAGAAGTTTTACAAGGAAATTGGAAAAACAAATATAAAAGTAAAAAACCATCATCTATTGAGGAAGAGCAACATTTTTGGAATAATATTTGGCGCAGCACAGAGGAATATAAGCCAATGTAAACGAGAAAAATGTGCGCTCTGGTGCAATGGATATCGACTCGGAATGACAACTCGGAGAGCCGAGTTCGAATTCCAGTTGAATTCCTCGCATTCATTTACGCACAAATACCCTTGGGAAAGGTATTAATCCGTCTCTTCTTAACCGAAGAAAGCAAAGGCAAACGACTGCGGGATAGTCTTCTGTCCCTAAGCTTGCATCACGTATGGCACCTGACAAAAAATACCAAAAAATGTGCGTTGTGTTGCAGTGGATATCGACCCATAACGACAAATCGAGGTGCCGAGTTCGAATTTCAGTTTAATTGTTAAAAGAATTGTTTTTATTTTATTTATTTTATTAAAATTCAGTTGAATTCCTTGCATTCTCTTACGCACAAATACTCTTGGGAAAGGTATTAATCCGTCTCTTCCTTCCAGTTATGGGTTAAATAATAAGACAAATTGGGTTCTATAGCCTCGACTGGCAACCAGTCTACCGCAGAGAACAATGACAACCTACTGAAGGATATCAAGTATGACACTTAACTAACTGAAATGAGAAAAAAATGAATGAAGAATAAACCTCTACAAATGAAGACATATAACTAAGAAAAAATGTTAGACAAGCTCAAACGAAATACCGCAAATAGACAAATGAAAAAATATAACTAAGAAAAATGTTAGACAAGCTTAAACGAAATACCGCAAACAGAAATCTCTAGGAAATGACCAGGTACCCAATTTTTGGCATTGTCATCTGTCACCCGTTTACAAAAACCTACTCAAACTTTATCATTACTAATTAATAATTTCAAAAAGTCTCAGAATAAATCACTGACGGAATTATATATCTACTACCAAAATTATAGGCCAATAACATGTCTGTCCACGTCGTATAAATTGATCACATCTGTCCTGACGAACTGTTTTAACTCTTTCCTCTATGAAAACAACATTCAACATGATACAGAAGTAGTGTCGGAGAGGTTCATATGGTTGTAAAGATCAACAATTGATAAACAAAACGATCCTGGAAAATAGCAGGAAAAAGGTAGACATCTCAGCGCAGCATGGATAGATTACCGTAAAGCTTTTGATAGTATGCCACAATATTGGATCCGTAAGGCTTTAGAAATGTAAAATTTTTCCTCGGTGATAGTATATTTCCTTAAATATCGCATAGCACTACGGAAAACCATATTATACCTCCATCACAGCAAAGACACTGCTACTTCCAACCGCCTGAATATTCAACGAAAACTCTTTCAAGAAAACTTCCTGTTACACCTTCTTTCTGTCTGTTTTTAGTCCCGCTTTCACATTAACTAAACGATAATAGCTATGGATATAAATTAAACATAAAAGTATTTAATCACCTACTCTACATTAAGTACCTTCAGTCATTTTTCTATACATAATTTAAATTGAAATTTTAAAATAAATAAGTTATCTTCAAGCTTTAAAATTAAATTAAAAGCCAAGAGATTGAATTAAGCAAAATACCCTGGTGTATTTTAAACAGAAATTATATTGATCGGGATCAAAATTAAAATTGACTTGCAAAACAGGCTGTTGAATTTTATAAACGTCTTGAAGAGACTTGAATCAGAATCAAAGTGCGGTTTTTGTCGTTTTCCATATAAGGGGAATAATCCAAGACACTTGTTAATTTCTAAAATAAATTCGACCCCTATGGACACTTGGTATGACCCCTATGAAACATCGTACTTAAATGAACATATTTATTTACTCACAAAAAATTTATTTTACTTATTTTGAAAATATAATTGGTGAACGATTTTTATTAAACTTTTCAATTTTCGATAAGCAATATAATCATCAATTCTTAACTAAAAAAATTAAGATGACAGTTCTTTAGGAATAATAATAATAATAATAATAATAATAATAATAATAATAATAATAAAATGAAAACAATTCTTTTAAAATTTTATTAGTAATCAAAAAACTTCAGACTAATAATCGAAAAAATCAGACTATAATGTCCTTAATTATTATTATTTATTCCAGCAATTAAAAGCTTATCATGTTAAATTATATCAGAGTTTTATTGCATTTTCTAATTTAACTCTTCGAAGTAGAATTTCGGATAGTGTCGTAAAATTCAAAATAAAAAAAAGATGATTGATATTCCCCGATGAGTCCTACGTTTAACAAATAAAAAGAATAATTTGCAGCCAATTAAAATTTATTAAACTTTCATCGATTTACGTGAAGGGGGTGGGTAACAGAGTTTTAAAAAATCTTCACCAAGATATTTAAAAAATAATAATTTCACAAATAGTTTTATTCATTTGTAAATAAGTACAGAAAGTTTCATTAAAATCCGACAATTATTTGATTTTTGCGAGAATTTCCAAATTAATGTGTTTATTACCGAAAAAGTGAGTTACATAAAATTACGTGAACGATTGTAAACAGTTGTAACATTTTCTGCAATCCTAACTCAAATCAAAACAAAATTTTCTGCCAAAATTTCGAACATGTTAGAGGGATTAAAAAATTTAAAAATATAAGTAAAAATTATTTTGATCGTTCCTTTTAATAATATTATAAACATTTTGATAGAAAAAGTTCAGTTTATTAAGTTTTGGACCTTTTTAATTCATACTATGCTGGGTTTTTTTTTGGGGGGGGGGGTTGCGGTTTAATGGAGGGACCTACTCTACATGGATTGTGTCAAACGCCTTACCAAAGACGACAATGAGTTGAAGGGTATCGTCAATACAGATAAATGTTTCAGTAATGGCATAGATATAGATTTCAGAGTAGATATACGTGTAAAAGTAACATTCAAGAAAGAAATGATTACAGAAACACATTCAACAGAAGTAGGTTTTGTCACTGGAACAAGAAGAAGCCTATAGATAATTCGGAATTAGCGAAGGAGATGGAATTTTGCATACCCAAATGAAGGACAATGTATGAAAAAATACTAATGACGTGTGTGTCTGATGTTGAATCAGCTATGTGTCATACGTGGTACACGCTTGAGCGATTATGTCTCTCGAGAGACATAACTAGGCAGAAGATTTTCTCACAGTAGATTGACATTATATTTTGTGGTAGACTGGTTGCCAACCAAGGCTACAAAACCCAATCGTTCCAAATATTTAGCCCATAGATGGGGGAAGAGACGGATTAATATCCTATATCAGGTATTAGCACCCACCCATTAAAAATCCCGACATGACAGAGAGAGTAAATACAGCATTGGAAAATCTGCCACATTTACGGAAAGGAAACCGCAAGAAATCGGTATGAACATCACTCAAACGAGGTCACAGACACAAGACCTGTAAAAATTTTATGAGACTTTACAATAAACACAGACAGAACAATCAAAGCCTATCGCACAGACATCATGATCAGAAACCACAAAAAAACAACACAAAACAACACAAAACAAAAACAAAAAAAAGAAAATGTGCTTGCTTATTGACATGATAGTTACTGCAGGCTGTAATGTATCTTTGAAGATCACAAAAAAAGCTACCAAAACAAGGACCTTTAAATCGAAATATCAAAAATGTGACATATAATGACATCAACAATTCCAGTTGAAGATGGAGACTTAGGGTTGATTGGAAAAAAATCTGGTAGCTCATACCCTAAATACAGAAATTTGTACTCACGAGTACAGCCCACAACTTACGAAGTGCTTCTTCTATGTAAAATGTGTGCGATCTTAGCTTTTTTTCTCTCTCAAAAAATACTTATTGGAATATGTTATGATGCCATTTCTGATTTTAGGTCTCTGGTTAGGACCTGGAAAAAACGAGTATACACCAAAAAGCAAAGGAAATACAATAATAATAATGAGTACATACAATTAATGAAGATATTAAAACTCAGTGTGGAATAAGTATGATCATGATAATAATAATGATAAAAATGTAGTAGTATAAATGAGAACAATAAAATTTTATCAATAAGAATGCGTATATAAATATACAATTTATAAATATCTATATGGGAACATAAAGAATAGTCATTAAAATAGATACAGAGAAATGTAACATAATTATGTATGTATAAACAAAGTTTAGTTCGTACCAACCTATTAAACTTGTGTAATATAACAATCTGGCCCCACCCGAGGAAGTGATGCAAGCGATGGTGTTTCCCGTCGGTGAAGGAGTCGGCGAACGACAAGACAGGTGTTTGTGAAATACATCCTGTCGAGGCCGGAGCGGATGTCGTTTGACCTTATTTCCGACAGCGGCGGAAATGACTACGGAGGCAAACAGAACAGGTGTGTCTGGGAATTACGTGGGCATTGCGTGGGCGAGGCAAAACCGGAAGGAAAGTCCCGGTTCTAGAAGACTATATAAAGACCTCGACACACGGATTCGCTAGCAGAGAACGGCCAGTGGAAGCAGAGAAAACCACAGGCAAGACTACACTCCCGTCGGCCCATTCTATGTGCGCTCTCACTCTCCTGTTCTCTATTCCACACGGTTCGTCGTCATTAATAAAAATATAACCTTATATTTTTATATATGCGTGTTTGTTGTTTTGTCGTCGTACGGCGATATATAACATACGCAAATTGGTGCCCAGTGACTTGCTGTTTTAAGACAACAACAACAACAAAACAGATAGATACGAGCTTGGTTACCACGGCGACAATTGAAATTCAACGGAATTAAAACTACCAGATAGAAGACGAAAATAGAAAGCAACCGGACGACATCAACGAAAGGTAGGTGACTTTTGATTCGATCTTGTGTGTGTTCTGCTCTTGTTCATAAGTTTATAATAAGTCAAAAAAAAAAAAAAATGGAACAGCATACTTTTGCCGATTTTGTTCAAGGTCTGACCCTAGAATTGAGAAATGTGGCTTGTTCGGTGTCGAACACTTTAAGGGGAGAATCTTTTTTAAAAAATATACAGCCATTAGCATGCAAAGAAGATGGTGGTTATAGTGCTTGGTTGGAGGATATGGAGAGGTATTTTAAAGTTGTGCGCGTGGCAGAAGAAGACAAGTGTCAGGCAGCTCTTCTCACAACAAGGGGAGCTGTTGGACACTATGTATATAGACTAATCTCTAATAACCCACAACTCACATGGAAGGAGTTAAAAACTTCTTTAAAGGAATATTACGGATTGGTTTTAGACCCCGACGCACGGTTAGTCGAATTAGTGAACATTAAGCAGGGTAGAACGGAGGGGGTGCAGGACTACATGCAGAGAGTAGTACGCCTAGCGGAGGGCGCATATGTTGGGGTTGACGGGAGGAATGAAGTTGTGACAAAACAAGTTCTAGGATTTTTCATAAAAGGTCTAAGGGATCGGGAAATAAAGATGGCAGTTATGAAGGATGAGCCACAAACACTAGAGGCTGCCTATCAGAAAGCGTTATCTGAGTTGAGATGGAAAATTCGACTCGACGCAAACTCTGAATACGAAGAGGAGCCTATGGAAATTTGCCACTCTCGGAGACGGGTACCGATAGAAGCCGTAAGCCCCGCTAAATCTAATAATAATAATGATAATAATAGGAATAAGAACAATAGAAAAGGTGGTAATAGGGGAACTAAATACAAAACTCGTGAGCGGGAGAGGAACGGGAGCGTTGTTAGGTGTTGGAATTGTGGGAAAGAAGGCCACATAGCGAAATTTTGTAGACGCGCCCCGGGAAACGGCAGAGGTCCGTTCGTGCGACGCCCAACGAACGGAACAAGACGGTACCAACGCACATAGTTGGTAATATGGGCGCGCCAAATTCCATCTTTATTAGAATAGAACGTAGACCTTATAGGGCATTGGTAGATACGGGAGCAGAGGTATCGGTTATAAGGTAGGGTATTTAAAAAATTGCGACTGGGACTTGAACTGCAAAAGAGGGACATTAAACTTCGAACTGCGAATGGATCCCCGTTATACGTTGAAGGCCTTTGTCGTCTACAGGTCCAGATAGGAAGTAAGTCCATACCCCATGATTTTTTAGTCGTGAAAAATCTCAATAGAAACGTTATACTTGGCCGAGATTGGCTGATGCAGAACGGGGTGAGAATGTATTTCGATTTGGGGGCATTGAAGATTGGTGAAGAATACGTGGCATTAGAGGAGGATGTTCATATTTCCTCTATTGTTAGGTTAGCTCAAAAAGTAACATTAAGACCTCAACACCTGCATGCTTGTCTGGGATTAACCAGGCTGAGAAATGGACGTGGCAAAGAATATGAAATCGAACAGCTGAGTAGTGGATATGTTAGCAACTTATGTGGTATATCACTAGCCAACGCAGTTGTAAAAATGCCAAAGTCTCGTAAGTTTCAGTTGCTGAGAATGAATAACACTAACCAGACAATCACTTTGAGACGGGGGTGTCCGCTGGCTAAATTGGAAAGGGCAGGTAATATTACTGAAATTACTATGCCCGATAAACAAAATAATAAAAGTCCTGATGTAGATTTGGAACAGGTACATGTACCGGAGGAATTCAAGCCTGAAATTAACAAATTGCTAAAAAGAAATAGGGACATGTTCGTTAGTGACGACAAGAACCTGGGCAGAACCGATACTGTGGAGATGCGTATCGATACTGGAACGCATGAGCCCATAAGAAAACGCCCATATCGCACACCCCTCAAACAAAGAAAGACAATGGATTCAGCAATCGACGAAATGATGCAGGCAGGTGTAATTGAGAGATCCAATAGCCCGTGGGGTTTTCCAGTAGTTTTAGTAGAGAAGAAAGACGGTGGTAAGAGATTTTGTGTAGACTTTAGAGCACTTAATAAGATTACAAAGAAATATGCTCGACCTCTTCCTGTCATCGATGATATACTGGCATCACTTGGTTCGGCAAGGTACTTTTCGAAGCTTGATTTAAAATCAGGGTACTGGCAAGTTAAGCTTCATGATGATGACAAAGAAAAAAGTGCATTCACCTGCCACAAGGGTCTGTTTCATTTTAATGTTATGCCATTTGGACTTGCAAACGCACCCGGCATCTTCCAGGAATTAATGTCAGTTGTTTTACAGGGACAGGAAGATTTTGCTCTGGCATATTTAGATGATATTCTGATATTTTCAAATACGGTGGAAGATCATTTAAGACATATAGACACAGTCTTGAGTAGTCTACGTAAGCACAACCTTAAACTGAAGCCAGCTAAGTGTGAGTTCTTTAAGAAAGAGACCCAATACCTGGGGTTCAAGATAAGTGAAGAGGGAATACAACCAGACCTCAATAAAGTCAAGGCTATAAAGTCAGTTTCTACTCCAACCACTGTTAGGCAAGTAAGAGCTTTTATCGGGATGACCTCATACTATCGCCGCTTTATTAGAAATTTCTCTGATATAGCCGAACCGCTGGTCAATTTGACAAGGAAATATGCACGATTCCAATGGGACGATGCTTGCCAAACCGCTTTCGATACACTAAAAACGAAGCTCGCGGAGATGATAACACTAGCCTATCCCAACCCAAATAAGGCGTATAGGTTATATACTGACGCATCCGATCAATCGATTGGCGCATGCCTATCCCAGGTGGTGTACGATAAGGAAAATAGGAAGGATGTAGAAAAACCAATTTATTTATTGTCCCATAAATTAAGTGACACACAAACGAGGTGGTCAACTATAGAGAAAGAGGCTTATGCCATACACTATGCTCTTCAAAAACTGAATCACTACCTGCATGGCGCAACATTCACAATATACACTGATCATAGGCCCCTGGAGCACTTACTTAACTCGCCCATACAAAATAAGAAGATACAGACTTGGGCTCTGAGCATGTCTGGCTACAATTGCAGCATACAGTATCTTAAGGGTAAGGATAATGTTTGCGCGGATCTCTTATCACGCGCTGTTGATGTGAACGAAGACCATATTGCTTCTCCAGTAGATATAGATGATAGAAATTACTTGGTTAATGTTATAAACTCCAACCTAATGGAGCCGGAAGAATTAGCAGCCCATAAAAATGTCGGAAATTCATCAGAGGCACCCGAACGGCCCACATTGAAAGGAATTGACATAATCAGGGAGCAAGAATCAGACAAAAACATCTTAGACCTGAAGATTAGATTACGAAATGGTAGAGCTACCAAAGCAGAACAGAAGAGATATATAGTAATGGATGAGGTGGTGTACTATTTGTCTCAACCTGATGATGAACCCCTCATCAGGCTGTATGTACCATCTCACCTTAGAAAAATGGTGCTAGTTCAATACCATGATGACAGTGGCCATATGGGGGTGGATAAGACATTCCACTCAATAAAACAAAAGTATTTCTGGCCTTGTTTACTTAGAGAAATAAATGATTTCGTAGGTAAATGTATCCCGTGTCAGACAAGAAACCTAAAGAAGCAGCAACCCCCCCCCCCATACAGGAATGTGACTTCCCTCCTTTTCCTTTCGCAAAGTTTGCTTTAGATGTCTCAGGACCCTACCCAAAGACACATTCAGGTAACCAATACATAGTTACATTCATAGATATGTACAGTGGTTGGCCGGAGGCATTTGCGGTTCCTAACAAGAAGGCAGAAACAGTGGTGCATCTCTTAGTTGACGAAATTTTCCCCAGATTTGGGACACCACTTCAGCTTTTAACTGATAATGGGCCAGAAAATGTCAACAGGGTAATGAAAAAGACATTAGAAGACCTAAATATACACCATGTGACAACTTCTTTTTATCACCCCCAGAGCAACGGTAAGGTTGAGAGGTTTCACAGAACAATGCATGATGTTCTAGCAAAAAAAATCGGCAACAACGAACAGTCGTGGGATATTTACATTAACCAAATGTTGGCGGCTATCCGGTTTCATGTGAGCGAAACCACTAAGTTTTCACCGTATTACTTGCTCTACAACAGAGATGTTATTTTGCCCTTGGACAATATACTGAGGCCTCGTCGCATATATTATGGTGATGAGCATCACCAAATTGCACTACAGGAAATGCATCATAGCTTCACTTTAGTTAGGAATAATATAAGAAAAGCGAGGAGAGCCGCGATAGATAAGTCGCGTGGTAAGACGAAAAATACAACTTTTGAGGTTGGTGATTTGGTGTACTATAAGAATCACCAAAAGAAAGGGAAGTTAGATGTGCGCTGGCGGCCATATTATGTGATCGTTGAAAAGACTGGCGCGGTCTCTTATAGAATTAGAGATCAGTTAACCGGCTCGGTCATTAAGACGCATGCTGAGCATCTTCGGGCAGCGTCCATTGATGAATGGAAAATCCCTACTTCCGATAGGCCGTTACGAAAGATTGTATTGGCTGCTCCAGTAGAATCCAGTGATTCGGATGACGAATCCGGAGCGGAACAGACCGACTTTCCAGTGCACAAAAATCGACACCAACGTGTGGAATCAGACGATGAGTCTGATGTTCCATTAATGGAGCGTCGTATCATGACGCGACGTAAAATGGCGAATAAAAACGTGTCAACTATTGATAATGATGATAGAATCGGTGGTATAAATAATGTTTCATCCACGTTCGAGGATGAGTGCTCAAAGTGTGAAACGACTGGATCTACTCATGTAGATCAGGGTTTTTCTAGGGAATCACCTAGCAGCGAAGATGTCCAAATGAGGCAAACGTAGTTGGGGCAAAAAGCACGGATAGACCTGCAGATTCCACAGTTGATCGGAACAAAAAGAAAGAACAACTGAAAAGTCTTGTAGACTTATTGGCTGATATGCTATGGGATTGGGAAAGAAAGCAGTGGGAGGATTAACGATAGTTTAAGTGAAATAGTTAGGAAGATACAAACGTGGAAAATTATTAATAGTATCTAAAGCATAAAGTAAATTATTCGTCTCTGGTGTCAGTACAGAGCGAGACTAACGGCTTTGTCTTTCGTTTCAGATGGCAAATCTTGTTCTTTTGGTCCTGCTGTTTTTTCCTGGATTGGACGTAGCGATTGAAAATTACCAGAACGTCGTATTTATTGAACAGAACGAGATCTCACTGTCACGTGCAAGGTGGCTGGTGACATTTTCGATCAATCTGACACCATACGACGCTGCGTTCCAATCATTGAAGGGATGCATACAAAATGTCCAGTCGGGCGCAAAGGAAAATTTCCCACAGGAATTCCTTGGGGACGTCACATTCGAAACATTGATGAATCATGTAAATGATGAATTTAAGCAAATTGTAATAGAACGTGAAAGGCTGTTATTAAAATACAAAGATTATAGGTCTATGACTCGCAGAACTAAGCGGTCCGTGTTGCCCTTTGTAGGGAATGCTCTTAGTTACCTTTTTGGAGTAACATCGGAAGATGATCTACGTGTGATCAAAAGAGCATTGGGTAAGTTAGCAAATACACAGGAAAGGATACTACATATGACAGAGGATAGCATTTCCGTAATAAATGTTACGAGACATGAGGTATCTAATAATAGACAAAATAAATGAAATTATTTCTAGCCTTAAAGGTATTGTAGGTTCCATGGCAAACGCAACACAGGGGTTGGATAAACGAGTATCCAGATTAGAGATCCTTACCCATAGATACTGGTTGTACAAGATTATAGTCGATAAATTAGGGAAATATTTCTTAGACGTCCGTATGGCTTTAAGCTATTTGGAACTGCAGCTCAACTTATTGTCGATTGGTCATTTGTCTCCTAGCATAATCGCTCCGCACGACTTAAGGGGATTGATGCATAAAATAGCTCAGACGCTCCCAGATAATTTCAAATTAGCAAGCGATCCAGATAAGGACATCTGGTATTATTATAAAACATTAAGTTGTAGGACACTTTTTGACTCAAAATCGATTGTGGTTGTGGTGGACGTCCCATTGGTGGATAGAGACCACTCCTATGTAGTATATAACATTTTGAATTTTCCTCTTCCGTTGCCCACACGATCAGGTTCAGCGTTCGGATCCAAGTTGTCGGCCAGGTTTGAAATGGAGTCAAAAATGATCGCGGTAGATAGGGCTGGAACACGCTATATTCTCTTGGGCCAGGCTGAAGCGACACGGTGCTCGGCAAGTACCGACGGATTGTGCGAGGTATCCGGTCCCGTTTATGCTACCAATTCAAGAGAATCTTGCGAGATGTCGCTTTTTCGGCATAATCAAGCAGGAATAGAGAGGAACTGTCGAGTCACAGTTAAAACGAATACTCGACTTCCAATCGCAATCAGGGTGGACCGGGAATCTTGGATGGTCGCTGCTACCAGGGATTTGCACTTTGCAGTTCTTTGTGGTGGCGGGTCTCGGAGCAAGCTTGTCGCCCAGGCCCCGCTGGCCAGTATACGGATAAAGGAGGGGTGTACTGCTTACAATGATCACATGGTGTTGGCTGCACAGGTTAACGGTGACTCAAGATTTAGAAACGTAGGGAAGCTACAGCTCACACCCATAAACGTCTCTGGATCAGTGGTTTGGTCCCCAATTACGCAGAAATTTCCCAATTTTTCAGTGGACACCATGCCGGAAGAATTGCGCGATATGGAGGAGATTCCTATCCGCAAACTAGTAAATACCTTGGAACAGATAGATATGGAAAGATTTAGTGAAGGATATGAAGAACTCCCGAAGAAGTTGACGATAGGAGTCAGTGCTGGCATAGTCGGCGTTATGATAATCCTTGGAATAATAGCTAGGAAGCGGATTTTTAAGTGTGAAAGAAGCAACAGTGCTTCGGGAAAGGAAAGGGAGTTATCCGTTGTGAATAGTACTCCGGGGTCAACGGGTGTTCAACACTCAAATGTCTCTGCGTTAAACAGAGAGATGTCAACAAATCAGATATGCTTGGATTCGAATCCAGAGGAAGTAGTTAAAGGAATAGAAAACATTGTACAAACTAAGGAACTACGAGTCACGGGTCCATTTTTTTAGACTAAAT
Organism: Ascarosepion bandense; assembly: GCA_037127315.1. NCBI lineage: Eukaryota > Metazoa > Mollusca > Cephalopoda > Sepiida > Sepiidae > Ascarosepion > Ascarosepion bandense. The sequence goes on from JBBBDQ010030385.1 coordinate 149,805, forward strand.
TAAGATAGATGAAACCTCTAATCCTCCACAAGTAAATTGCATGCGGATTAACGTTGGAATCAGGGTAATTTTCTTCGTTTTCTATTGAACATTTCTCGGTCAGACTATGAATGATATGTACTGCAGATAATGGCAGTTTTTTCTGTGTTCAAACATAGTATGTTTGAAATTAAATTAAATTAAATGAAGTTACATGTGTAACAATAAACTCGAGCGGAAACACGCACGGTGTTGGTCAAAGGTCATTTACTCGATGTCAGTTTAGAAACTGGGGCGCGGTTACCGCCTATGATCATATGGTCGTGCATCGAGGCGTCTACGCGTATGGACAGAGTCGAGAAAGGAAACGAACATTGAAAGTTACAGAAACTTAAAAAAAAAAAAAAAAAAAAGAACATTATGAATTCCACAGTGGACACGAACATTGTTGGGTTGCCGATGTAGGCTCCCCCATATATTTTTTTTTGTTGTTTTGTTTGTTTCGGCGTGCACATGTTTTGTTGTTTCGGCGTGCACATGTTTTGTACAATTGTCAGGCTTGTGTGGCATGGTGGGGGGGTGAGGGTGTTGCGCTTAAAATGTTCTTAGGTGAACATTTTGGAAAATAGGAGGGCGAGGAGTGTAATATAACAATCTGGCCCCACCCGAGGAAGTGATGCAAGCGATGGTGTTTCCCGTCGGTGAAGGAGTCGGCGAACGACAAGACAGGTGTTTGTGAAATACATCCTGTCGAGGCCGGAGCGGATGTCGTTTGACCTTATTTCCGACAGCGGCGGAAATGACTACGGAGGCAAACAGAACAGGTGTCTCTGCGAATTACGTGGGCGTTGCGTGGGCGAGGCAAAACCGGAAGGGAAGTCCCGGTTCTAGAAGACTATATAAAGACCTCCGCACACGGATTCGCTAGCAGAGAACGGCCAGTGGAAGCAGAGAAACACCACAGGCAAGACTACACTCCCGTCGGCCCATTCTATGTGCGCTCTCACTCTCCTGTTCTCTATTCCACACGGTTCGTCGTCATTAATAAGAATATAACCTTATATTTTTATATATGCGTGTTTGTTGTTTTGTCGTCGTACGGCGATATATAACACTTGTAAAATAATATAACTCTTTTAGTCATTATTTTTCTAGTAAGTATAATTGAGAATTCGTATGTCTTGTTTAACCCTAAACTGTAGGTATCAAGTTTGAGAATGTAACTGATTTCTACTGTCGGGCATCTGTATTGTGAATTAAAAGATGAGGCTAGAAAGATTCATCAACCTCGTCTATACCTGGATTATTCTTCTTTTATATGCCGTGTTTCTTCAGGACGTAAGCAATCGTGGTCCTCCACAACTTCCTGTTCCTTGTAGCTTCTTAATAAATTTTGTCTTTTTGTTATTTCTCCCAATCTCTAGTCCGCCATCCATTTGCCAATTAATAATGTTACGCGCTGCTTTTCTCTGCCCCTCTTTCTTTTTAACTGTTCTGTGAGTATCAGATTTTACAAACCCTACTTTCTCATTACGTAACGAATTCTAGCAAGACTTCTTGTTTTCTCGGGATTTTTTTCGCTGTAGAGGTTGAATAGATCCGGTGAGAAGACACATCCTTGTATTACACCCCTTTTTATTTTTGTATATCTGTTGAATTCATTTCCTATCCGCATGAAGGTGGTTTGCTGCCAGTATAGATTATTCTAATGTCTTTTCTGAATATGTCGAGGTTGCTGGCATCTCTATCAAATCTGTGTGGCATACTTTGTTGAATGCCTTCGCATAGTCTATAAAACACATGTTTTAAAAGTACATGTCCTTCTGCATTTGTATTGTGGTTTCTGATAATATCCTGAGCATAAATATCGCGTCCCTTGTTCCGGTATTTTTTAGGAACCTGCACTCTCCATGTCTTATCTCTGGCCTGATTCATCAGAATCCCGATGATGAATGGTGTTATGTGGCTCATTAAGCTGACTATTCAGTGCTTACATTCCTTTGCATCTGGCTTACAAGGCAGGGCTATGGAAGTTGCTCTGCTTCGGTGTTCCGATATATTGCTACTATTGTAGGTTTCATTTATTAATTCTGTAATCCTGTCTACGCTGAAATCGATGAAGGCTGTCAGCATCTCTATTAGAATACTGACAGATCACGCTTCTTTGTTTATATTCATTTTCGTCAGTGCAGCTCCATTTTAGTATTTAATATTTCTGTCGTGGGAAAGATCTCCGATATATTCCTCTCATCGGAGAAATAATTTTATTTCTCTAAAATGAGAGTTCCGTCCCTGGATTTTATGCATCCTGTTGTTGAGGATGTCTTTTGTCCTGTTAGTCCCCTTATTTTTTATGCATATCTCCTATATTTGGTGTACTCTCTATTTCTGCACATTTGTCGTTGAGCTTGTCTGCACTTGCTCCTTATATCCTTCTGTATTTTCCTGTATTCCCTTCCCTGACTTGACATTGTTTTCTCTCTCTTTTACATTATGTCAAAAATCTCATTAGTGACTCACTCATTTTTCCTACGTCCATTTTCCTCTGGGATGATGACGTTTGTTTATATTACTAGAGCTTATCTTAGTGTGTCACATTTCGAGTTTCCGTTTTCAATTTGTCCCTTGTATTTTTTTCACGATGTCCATATATTTTTCCTGCAGGTTCGGGTCCTTCACAAGTTATATCGCAATTTGGGTGCTGCGTCAGTCTTCTTCAATCTCCGAAGCTTCATCATTAGTTTGCATATAATCAGGAAATAGTCGCTTCCGCAGTCGAAACTTAGATAGGTTTTGCAGTGAACAACTGTGTTCCTGAATCTCTTGTTGATAGTTATCTAGTCAATTTAGCTTTTTGTTTCTTCTTCTAGGATTTTCCATGTACACAATCGTATTGGGTGTTCTTGAAACCAGGTGTTGGTTGTTACTTGGGCAGTTGCTGTCCACCTTTGGACCTATTTCTACTTGTGGCCATAGCGGTCCTCTAATCTGAAATTGCCAACCTTCCCTCTCCTGGCTTTCTTAGCATTCAGGTCTCCCATGGTTGCTTTGGTGTTGTCCAGGATAAAAGATTTGATTTCTTCTTCTGTACATTGTGTTGTGTGCACTATAACAGAAATGTTTAACCACAATAATTCTTTCAGATAACTGGCGGTATCCCAGAACGCATTTCAAGCCAACTCCATTTTCATTATTTCCAACGCCTGTGTATATAATTCTGTGATTGTTACTGACAAAGTCTTTGTTGTTTGACCACCTCGTTTCACATATACCTAAAATGTTGATATTTACTGTAATCATCTTTTGCTTTACTTTTTCTAGCTGTTTACAATTGTTTAGCATCTGTCGTTCCATATTCCGAGAATTATTTTTAATTTGGTGTGAACAGTCGCGGGATAACTATCCGGTGACACCTGTCCCTTATGACATTTCATTCCGTGTGAGAGATTAATTAGATTAACTAGGAAACATTTTTTTGTGATATGATGAATGTCACAAATTGTTTAATCAACTGAAAGATATGATGTCCGAACCGAGGACGTTAGCGTACTCAGATCCGAACAAAGAATATAAACGTTCTAGGTACCTCCAGTTATTCGCGGGAAAAACAACATAGCGTAATGAAAAAGCCACAAACTTAACGAAAATAAAGTTTTATCCTCAAAATGTTCATGTCATTATTTAGAAGAAAGACCAAAGTATTTTTTAATTATTTTATGAATTTTTTTTTATTTCTTTCTAACACGTTCGATATTTTGGTTAAAATCTTGTTTTGTTTACGTCATCGGCTACTTTAACTATTAACACTAACTTTTTGCGCGTTTTTTTCCGTAGAAAACAGATGAACTTGGAAATTCTTGTAAAAATAAAATAATTGTCCGATTTTAATGAAATTCCCAGGTCTTATTGACAAATGAATGAAATTATTTTTGAATGTTTTTTCTTGAAAATGTTGGTAAAATTTTTTTCTAAATGTGTTACCCCCTACCCACTTACTTAATTTCATGAAATTTTGCACATAACTATTTTGTTCTCTGACAATTCTTTTGCTAGAAGTAGAAGTCTTTGGAGATTGTAAATCACCTAGTTTTTTTTCCAATTAGTGCCAACTAAATGAAAATCTGCTCTGAATTGAAAAATAATAAATCCAATAAAACTATGACATCACTTAATTAGAAAAGCTTCTAATTACTTTTGTAAATAAGTAATATTGAGGACATTATTGTCTTAAGAAATAACATTTTTTTTATGAATAATGAATTTTTACAATAATTTTTTCAAGTTTTTACATTTTAAAGATTAAAATCGTGAAAAATTCTGTATTTGTTTGTTCTCTGGAGGTTATATAATAATTAAGTGAAAACGAAATTTACGAGTCCAAAATTGCAAAGATTATTAAACGTAGATGTACCAAACTATTTAAAAATTCTTTTATTTACTTAATACGTTCTTTATTTCCATGTATGGTTTACTAAAACTGCAATTGTTATGAAAAGGTTACGTAATTTAAGAGTTTTGTCCCTTCCCTTAGATTTATGAAAATTGCTTTTATGTTCATGCGTAGAAAGCTGTCATCGCTTCGCCATTCAACAGTCCGTCAAACATTCTATCAGATGAACACGACCAATCATTAATAATTGGTTGTATATTACTTTTTATGCTATAAGTATGTCATAATTTTTTAAAATCAGATTAATTTAACTTTCAATTTTCTAATTTTATTAAAATAAAGTGTCAGAAATCTTTTGCAAATATTTTAAAAATCGATGAAGGCTTTGTATCCTATCCCATTTTAGAAAGAGAGTCCTCGTGCAGTACCATAATGATAATGGCCAAATAGGAACGGAAGAGAAGTCCAAGCGATCAAACTTAAGTATTTATGACCATGTCTGGTTAGAGATGTAGGGAATATGTAGAGAAGTATATATCCTGCCAAACGAGAAATTTGCGAAAGGTCCAACCGCGTATGAAAGAGTACGATATGCCGCATTATCCTTTCGCTAAGATAGCCTTAGATATTTTCGAACTTTACCAAAATACCCTATGAAGAAACCAGTACCTAGTTACTTTCTTTGATGTGTACTCAGTCAGGCTGGCATACAGCATTTGCTGTGCTAAATAAGAAGACGATCTTCTACTTATTAGAAGATGAAATATTCTCTAGATTTGGCGCCATTCTTCATTTAGTAACATACAACGGTACTGAGAATGTTAATAATGTAAATAAGAGACGCTAGAAGATTTAAATATACACCATGTGACGATATCTTTCTACCAACCACAAAGCAACGGTAAGATAGAACGGTTGCATAGAATGATGCACGATATTTTATTAAAAAAAATAGTAATAATCATAGATAATGAAATTTATATATTAGCTAGATGCTTGCGGCAATTAAGTTCAACTTAACGAGTCGAAAAAATTTTAACCGTACTATTTACATTATAATAGGTACGTCGTTATGCCGCGGGATAATATTTTAAAACCATGTCGTCTTTATTATAGAGATGAGCACCACAACATTGCGCTACAGGAACAACACCGCACACTTACTCTAGTTAAGAATAATTTTTAAAAAAGCAAGAAAATGACAATTACAAAGGTCTAACATTTCAACTAACGACGTAAACTTTAAAGTAGGAGACGTAGTCTATAATATAAACCATCATAAATGGGGTAAAGTAAACATGAGGTGGAGGTTGTATTATGCAGTAGTCGAGAAGACTGGTCTAGTAGATTATACGATCAAGGATCACTTAAAATGTTAGGCCAATGCTCAATAGCTTAGGGCAATTCATATTGAGGATGGATAATTCCATCAGATACGAAGAACAGCTCTAGCTGGTACTCACCGACGAACCTGATAACAATGCAGGTAATGAAATAAACAAGTACCTAGAAACTGAAACGAAATTGTTTTGTTGGCGACTAGGTACTAGACGCCAATGAAACAATTTGGAAGATGCGACAAATATTCCTATGATAGGACGTCATATTTCCATGCGTCAAAGCAGAGTAGAATAAAATGATACGGCCAAAAGTAATAGAAATAGCTTCTCGGATCTAAATAGTAATAAGTATGTAGAAGTATGTGTGACTAAAAAGTAGTGGTGATCGTAATAGCAGCTCTATGTCTAGAACAAGGGCGAAGAGGAGTAGACTATCCCCACAAATGCTAGTGTATAACAGTCACAGCGACTCCGGTTCAGCCGACCTTTCACATCCGCGGTATTTAGAGAAAAGAAAACGATGAACATAAACAAAAAAGAAGAGTAAAAAATGGGCAACTAGTGTTAGAAGCAAGGTGATATGTCACCTGTACCATAGACGAAAATAGTAGGCAAAGAAAAATATAGGAAAATTAATTAACGCGCTTACAGAAATGTTTTAAACGAAACTATATTCTGCCATTTAAAGACGTTTGAGCCATTTAGTTTTAAGAGATAAAAGCAGTAGAACTTTAATTTTTTTTTTTTTTTGGTGTGAACATAATAGACAGTAGCCATTTTCAACCAGATCACACGCACAGAGCCACACACACACACACACACACACACACACACACACACACATACGTACGCATACGTACGTGTGAACTGTGAGCTGAAAACATATACAAATAAATTGTTGTTAAAAAGTGAATGAATACTTCTGTGAGTTGGCAAAGAGCAAACAAAAGTCATTTCAAAATATACGTACACCTTTGTGCAGACGGACCAAACAAAAAAGAAAAGAAAAAAAAAGAGAAATGTGAGGCTTTGAATAATTGCATTTTGTATTTCTGGGACATGTGTTATAAAAATGACACACCACTAGAATAAATGACCAAACTCGGGAAATCGACTTTGCAAGATTTTAAGGATACCAACACCCGGTAGAATCTGTAGATGGTGTTTACACCTTATGCCTTCATGCAGGCGTCGAGGGAATGTTAATTGTGATGGTTTAAATTGTTATGCAATCCTTTAAACGTTTATCTGCTTTTATCTATCATAAATATATGTTCTGTTATCTTTTATATTTTATTCAACTAGTGTATATGGCACTGGTTCTGAAGGCATAGTGAGAGATAGGCAAATAAGCTACATATCACATTGGCAATGATTTAAAATACATATTACTATGTATTTTGAAAAAGAAAAGGGATATCTAATGTTGCAGAATGTGAAGGTTAGGGCTAGAATATCCGGCGATTTGTAAACATGGGGATCCAGAGACAGCACAAAACTCAACAGATTATCTATGATGCCGTGACGTGCGTATATTTCAGTCCGATAGACGATTAATAAGACAAGTGCCCATTAATGTTTGTCTGGCTGAACGCATTATCACGAAGACTTGGCTCTAACAGGGTAAACCGGGGCTGTCCTTATGACACTTTAACTGGTTTTGAAGATACAGGTATGGTGTTCTTCTGAAGATTATGAGGAACCATTGAGCTTTGATCTTTCTAGTGGTAAAGAACGGATTTCTCAGAAGAAAGCCCACCCACCTACTAATTCTTCAAAGTTCGAGCTAGTCATTCGTAGATTACGAAAACAAAGTAAGATCAATTCCAGTTTGAGCGTGAACGAGGAAGAATCTCACCATGCTTTTGGCAATCTTATCCATATAAGATTGCCAAAAGCATGGTGAGATTCTTCTCGTAGACAGAAAAGAATGTCTGCACGGTTCAAGGACTTCTTTTCTTTGTAGGAATAAGACAGAGGAGAAAGTGATATGATTCATTTCTCCCAGTAATGGATCTGTCCCGAATAAATATATCCAGGAGAACTCTGCTTGTAGTCAGAGTTTATTAAATCTTACATTTAAGCCAATACAAGATATTTCTAACAACTATACTACACTACGAGGTATAAAATTAGAACAGGAAACAGAAAAACCAGTTATTGCAGATACAGAAATATATGAACGAACTTAAAAATCTGAAAATTATTCAGCGGAAACAGAAATCTGATCGGAATGAGTAATAGACAATTCCAATGGATAAATGTGGTTAAGAGAATGTAATTCAATGTCAACGTCAGATCTCTTAATCTTGGCGGATGTAACACAATTATTTTCACCTGAAATAACATCGGCTAACTTAAACAAAGACCAGTAAGATCGAGTTTGGGCCGGATACTTAGTGAGCACTACATCCTCAACCTTAAATATATTGTTAAAATCACTCTGATATAAGGCATGTGCATGTTATCTCAGACTAAGAAGATACCCTTCATGTCCCAAACAAAGAAATCTTTTAAGAAAGAGATCCCTACGTTCGAGACTCTTCAAAAGATCAAACCTGGAAGGTAGCCCATGACAAAAGAAATCTCGCTAGTATTTTAAAAAAATATAGCAATTTTTAATGGGAGTAGAGGAAAGCATTAGGGGTGATAACATTTAAAATAGAACCTCCCGAACACTTGTAGACACCTAAATGGACAAGAATTAATAGCATTCTGAATATCAGTAATGACTTCAACGTATGGTAAATTCTCCCATTACACTAACTTAAAAATACAGCATTTAACCGCCTTTATAAGACGCACCACCCCAAATACTTCCAAACCAAACTGAGTATAGTATAATGTTTAATGTTGAAGGCACTAATTTTCTCTTCAAATTTATCTGAGATAAACACATTAAGTTGCAACCTGCAACAAAGGAACGAGCATTATCAATATATATATGAATAGGAACTCCATATAATTTCTTTTAAATCTCACCAAAACAAGAACTACAGCATGAGCAGACATATCATCCACTAATTCCTTCTGTATAGCTCTCATATTAAAACAGGTGAATATCAAAATATACATTTTTTAATTTTCCTTCCATCTTCAATCGATAAAGGACCAGGAAAATCTATTTCTTTATGAAGAAAATGTCTAACAAAATTCACTCTATGTTTAGGTAAATTAGTAACTTTAGGGTCCTTAAAAGATAGAGAATTATACTTTCTACACAGACTACACAAAGAAACGACAGATTTAACCTACCTGTCAAAATTTACTGAGAGTTTATATGGCAATCCATGATAACTAAATCAGTGAAATGCCAATACCGAGACAACAAAACTGGATACAAAATTTCAGAAGGGTAGATACAGGATTAGTCAATTCTTCCTTTAGATTTAACTATTCAGAATAAGATTAAAATTGGCAGCCAGAGCCGTAACCCCTCGGTCGGAAAGATTAGAAACAGACAATTTCTCCCTAGAGAGAAATAAGTGCTGCACCAACTTTAACAAATACGACCTAGCAGCCATAACAGGATACGCAAGAGACTTTCTCAGAGAAAAGAGATTTAAACACATATCACAAAACTCAACAATTTTGCTAAAGAAGGAAATTTCTCAACATCTAAAACCTATAGCATCTAATAAAACAACCAAGTTAGAAACTACCTTAGTCAACACTAACAATTCATTGTCATAGCTGATACAATTCAAATCACTGGTAGGCCAATGCACAATCTCACCAGACTAACAGTAAAGACCAGAAAGTAAAAACTATAAAATAGTTTTGAACTTAATAAGAAGAATTCCTCTGGTAACGATGTCTGCAAGATTATCAGCTGAAGGGCAATATGTAAAACTAAGATTAAAATTAAGTTTCCTTAATTTTCTAACTCTTTCAATCTATTTCGAAACAGTTCACTTAGTATTAATATCTTCGGGCAAACCTCCAGACAGTCCAACTCGTGCGTCTTCAGCGACATGATATTTTCCACATTATAGATAACGGAAACATTTTTTAATATATTGGGATTACACTTGATTGTTAGAAATGCGGACAATAACTGAAAAGAAAGTAAAGTTGTTTCAAGTAAAGGTGCAGCTTTAGCTTTAGCAAGTATCAACTTTGCGCAGACATTTTGAAAGTTACAGGCTGCAATGCCAAAAGCTTTTTGAGAAACCTCACAAAATCAACTAAATCAGCAGAACGGAAGTGTTCATTACAAATCGAGCGAACTTTAAACAATTTAATGAGGTAAGGTCTACAAACAATTTATTCTAGATATTTGGATGTTCGCAGGTATACGTTCATCCCAATTCAATTTCAATCTCCAAAGATTGCTGAGAAGTAATCTCCCCTTCAATGTAACAGGTAAACAAAGCGATAGTTGATCAAATATACTCCAGTTCTGCTACAGAATTCCCCTTTTCATAACTGCTGCTATTTCCATAGCACTGACTGCAATGTGCAGATTATCAATTACAGTGTCATATAAATACCCTAGTACTTTCTAAAAGGGTGAATCCTGACAAACAAAACAACCATCCTCCGTCATCCTCCATCATCTGCGATTTCCAAAACTTAATTTTTAGAATTGCATAACCTAAATAAAAGTTTTCTCACACTCTTAATATATATATATTTGATACGAATTCTGCAACACATCAAGAGAATTTTGGGTTTTAATAAAATTATCCACATAAACGTTTCACAAGTAATATATTTTTGCACAAGCTATCAGGGTACCTTTCAACGTGATATTTTATACGAAAATTAAGAATAAAAGCACCAACAACAAATCCAAAATAAGTGTTGTGTAACGAAAACACGCAAGTTCTTCATTGATTTTCTTAAAGAAACAAAAACGATTTTATTCTTTTTCATTATTCAACATAATCAGGAAAAAGATTTTACATAACCATTGTAAATACCAACAACAAATTCAACGTATCCGTAAACAGATTAATTCCAGAATACGCACAATCATTAAGAGAGGGACGCTCTCAAGTACGCAAGGAACAGTTGAACACAGGTCTAACCTAAGTCGTACTTTAACTATGTTAATTCACGACCCGCCTGTGAGGAATGCAAATGTAATTCTTAGAATCAACAGACTTAACATCTATTCTTTCAATAATATTTTCAGATTCTTGATCCACAAAATCTTGGCAGTATGTATCGTACATACCTTGTTTACGCAGTCGAGTAACCATATAATCAAGTACATTTGATGACACTTGGTGATTGAAAGGTACAGTATGTAATTTGTCTTCACCCTAGAATAAATCTGCATAATAACAATTGTCTTTATGCGGTAATATTATCATACTCACTAACAGAATTAACAGTAATAACTAACGTCTTTAAAATTATTATCTTATCAACTGACCTTTCCACAAAAGAATCAGCAAAACATTACAAAGAATAAAAATATTCTGACTTTATATCCAGTATATAACTAATATGAGTTACTGGATATTTCGAGTATTCAGATATAACCTGATTATAATTGGTCACAAACATTAGAGTCCTGAATTTCGACATCAGGAAACTTAAATTCTGAGATATTTCCGAAAAGCAGAATATCTCGAGGAAATTCAAATGCACATCCATTCATACAATAAATCAGTTGTATGGGGATTATGTATTTTAATACACCAACTCTTAATAAGCTATGCATGGAAATGCAATCGTTTCGGACACAAAATAAATCGGCAGTTAATTTACAACCACTAGTGTGAATATTTTCAACTGCAGATATAAGAACTACATAAAGTTCAAGATTCAAACTATCATCACAAAGTGTACAGAATATTCAAACTCTGGCAGTCTAATACGTAATTTCAATTCGTTTTGTCTCTTCTGTACAGATCCAAGAACAGGTTTAATAACAAAATTCCTTTTTTGCTCATATGATCCGATTTATAATTTAAAATAACAAGCACTCTATCCGACAGATTAGATTGCAGGCTGCCTGAATCAAACATACAATTAAATCTATTTTCAGAGTTAATTCAACAGAGAATAATTTCTACTATGGGTAACAGAACATCCATATCTTCTACTTGTCAGCATGAATTTGTATTTAAATGAGGTTTTCTACTTCAGAATACAATACACCTGCATGTTCATTACTTTTACACATTCAACAAGGCTTAGGTCGACCCTGATTACTTAGTCAGTAACCTGAAGAACTGGAAGGGCTAGTACACAAAGTACACAATTTGGTAGCCAAGTATTGTGGGGAACGGTCCTTTAAGAAAGAGGACATATTATACAAAAAGTACAATGCGTATTACAATGATAAAATTGAATTTTATAAAAGACATGTGCAGGTTTTTCATGAAAACTTTGCAATGTGAAAGGATGTTTGCTCTTAATGTTGGGTTTAAACCTACTAGAAGTAATGGATTCGAAAACCTAGATTTGGTAATTTCCAAGAGTCGAATCACATCAGAATAGGTATCAAAAATCTTGTCCACTTGTCAGGATCTCGCACATTAACGACATCGATAACTTTTTAAAAATGACAAAACTTAAATATTTATTATTAGGCATATTATCTTCTAACAAGTTAGATAGAAAGAACTCTTAAACTCATAAATCTGAGCTTTCATTTTTGTTAAAAATAATTTTACAGTCAAACACATTCTCACCCAAGAGCTTAAAATCACCTATAGACTTAAATATAGTATTAATAATATAGTCCCTGTCTAAAAATTCCTTATTAAGAATTTCTGTAGCAACATTAAAGTTAATGTCAGAAATGGAAAGATGATATATAATCCTATGAGCATACCACTTGGGATGCATTTTGAAAATAATAATTCCCAGAGACTTATTTTTGATGCTTAACACAGTTTTCAAATTCTTAAAAAAAGTTGTCCTGCGTCAAGCTCTCTGGATAAAAAATAAGGCATTTCAACTTTGGAGCGACATTATAATGTGATGGATTTAAGAGCTTCTACATAAATCATCACAAGATTTAATAAATTAAACAATAGAATTTATAAAAAGAAATTAATCTTTTTTAAGCAGAATAAAAGAAAATAATATAAATTTCTTTTTATTAATAATAAAAAGAAATATATATAAGCAGAAATAAGAGAAAAATTAATTAATATAAAATTTTTCAGGGGTTTTAGGAATTACTGTTACTGTTATCTGAAGTAAGAATTATAAATTCAGTGAGTCCAATCCAAAAACAATCTTTATTAATGTTAAAAAGAACAATAAGCATACAAATAAACGATAAACGTTGTAACAGATTTTTACAAAATGTTAATGGAAAAAAAACTTTACAATTAGTTTAGAAGGAAGACTTACTGAAATGTTGTAAGTTACTTCTCTTTGACTGGTTACAAAACAGGACTTAAATTTCTTGATTGATAGACCTCTAGTTATAATCTCAGCAGAATTTTGCAATGAAGGAACGTACCTAAAACATATGTTTACACCATATTTAGAAGATAATTATTCCCTATTCAGGCTAATATCTTTATGTCTGCTGTTGACAAAAGTATTTTTGCAATTAACTTTAGAAAATAACAACCAAGCTAAATGTTTTTAATTTCAAGTCGGCAAATTATATTTAATAAGCTTTTTAAACTTTTAATTGCCAAATATACGACTAACAATTCCAAAGTAGGAAGAGGTTTCTGAATCATAGGGGCAACTTTAGATTTGGCAAAAAACAAAGATTTTCCATTTTGTACAAGATAAATAGCACAGCCATAGGCAGATTTAGAAGCGTCACAAAATACAAATATATCAGTAGGTTAATCACCCCTATACACAAATTTAGGAAATTTCCTTAACATAGTTAATTCTGGAGCTAAATTTTTCCATTCTATAACCTTGTCAGTTGGTATTATATCATCCCAGCCAAGCTTCAATTTCCACAAATCACGCAGCAATAATTTTGCTCTCACTGACACGGGTAAACATAAAGAGAGAGGATCAAACATCCCAGCAGTTTGAGTCAAAATCTTCCTTTTAGTATTTGCCGAAGAATCGATTATTTTAACGTTCATCTTCAAAATGTCTTTTAGATAATCATATTCATAACCTAGCATTTTTACCAGGTCACTGCCATGCTCTACCAAAGTATTGTCAGCAACCATTTGTTTCCTTAGTTTGTTTGAATTTGAATTACAAGACCTAAGGTGAAAATTACCTTCACCCATTATACTAACAGAGTCACAATAGCTTTTTAATAATTAATCAAAAGAATTACTAGTGAAAATTAAGTTATCCACATAAAATCTTATGCTTAACATCTTCGCACATTCGATGTTCGGAGGACTTTTTAAATGGAATTGTATTAAAAACTTGAGTATAAAGGGGTTAGCCACAAATCCAAAAATTAACATTGTATATCTGTAACAAACCAACTGATCCCCAATTTTCATAAAAAAAAAACAAAATCTATTCTTATCTTTTTCAGTTTTTAATTTAATCATTAGGAATGCTTTGCGGATGTCAGCTAGAAATACGTATTCGTTACTGCGGAAATAAATTAAAAGATCCAGCATATTTTTGATTAAATTTATCTCTGGATAAGCAGCTTCGTTTAAAGAGGAAGCACCGTTTGTTTTCAACGAACAATTAAAAACAGGCCTAATTTTAGTGGAACACAATTCATTTTCTTTAATTGCTGCACAATGAGGGATCTATATGAATTTATGATAATGTTCTGGCGACACTATTAATCGCTCTATTATACCCTCCCTTTCTTGTTCAAGAAAGGTTTCATGGTAACTAGCTAGTAGGCCCTTCTTCTCTGGAGAACCTAGTAGTCTATGCAACACACGTAAAGATACATTATGATTTCAAGGTACCTTACTCAGCTTTTCTTCATCCCAAAGAATATCTACATAAGAATTATCTTTATAAACAATAGAACTTTGGAATTCTTTGACGTTATGGTCATCATACCCACACAAAGATTCTTCTTGTATACCAATAGATTCCAGGGAAAACAAATTTTCTAAATTCCTCTCAACAGAACTATATTCAAAAATATTTTCAAAGGAGTCAGCGTGATATGGTTTAGGGTCTAAAACAAAATTAACCCAAGTGTCAATATTAGGATTGTGAGCTGCGACCATAGTGCTAAAGCTGTTTTCGGGAACACAATCGTTACCAACCGAAACAACATTTTCTTCAGGAAAAAAGCCTGATATATCTCCAAAGGGAATTATTCCAAATGATATCTTCCATGCTACACCTCTCAAGCAATTTATTTTTCTTAGAGGTTCCATGTATCGTATAATATCAAAACCAATAAGTCCATCAACAGTGATGATATTTCTTTTTATGTTAGAAAAGTTGTGGTGATACATACCGAGCAAAAGAGAGGGACCGGATGTTTGCTCTATAACGACCAAAAAGGAAAATGACCAAAAGTCGTCTCTGCGCAAGTGGATTCGCGCAAATGTTCCGGTTGAAAAATAAAAATTAATCAAATATTAAATTTCCATTTCGCGAGCCTACGCGAATTTTATTTACCAGCCAATGAGAAGCCCAGAATCAAATTCAAGTGTGAAATCCCAAACGAGCTGCTTTTGATTCAAAAAGCAGATATAAAAAGCCGAGACAGAAAGCTCCCAGTAGCCAGACCGATGCAGAGACCCAGAGAGACGAACGTAATTAGTATCTCCCTTGACCAAGTCAAGTGGCTACCATGATCGTCCCTTCACCTCTCTTTCCTTCTCCCTGTCTCAAATCTACTTACTGACTTAAGGAGCGACTACTTCAAAGACATTCCTCACATACCCCCGCTCCCCACATTCCTAAGCATTAATTCTCTTTCAGCTTATTATTTTCCATGAACATTTTAACCTACGTTGGACCTATATTCAAGTATTACTTTAATTGTAAAAACATTAATTGATATGTGTATATATAAAAATGTCATTTTCTACTCAGATTGCTTTTCTTAATTTTATAATCATTTTATGACTTATAGTGGGCTATCTACCACAAGGCCAAATTCCGTTAACAATTACCCTTCACGAGAACGGACTCCCATTACAACTAGAAAAAGAATAGATAATTAACCCACTATAAAATCAGCGACCAATTTGTATCCAGCATCGCTAAACCCTGAACTACTCTAGCTAGATGCTTGACAGAAAAATCTAAGCAATGATTGTCGTCAATCAAAATATTGTGATTAATACTTTTATCTCCCACAAGTAAATTTAAAGTTATCTGACCAAGAGACTTAGTTTTTTGTTCAATAAATGTTTTAACATCAAACTTCTTTTTAGATAGTTCTTCAAAAGATAAGGCCAGATTCTCTAAAACTTTAGAAGAAAAATAAGACCTCTGACTTCCAGTGTCTATCAAACAAGTAAACTTAAATATATTTTCATTCTTAATTACCATAACTTGAAACATCGGAAGGAGAAGGTCATGTTCTATAAGAGTCGAGCTCAAACAAATATTCGAAGAAGTAGTGACTTTATTAGGACAAAGAGCCCAAAAATGAGTTTTTTTTACTACAAAATTTACAAGGTTTAAAATATTCTTCAACACCTAAACATTGTTTAGATGAGTGATCTGTCTGGGGCATCGATCACACAAACCCAGATCCTTACATATTTTTATTTTAGTTTCTACGGAGGAATATTTATTACATATTGACATTACATGTAAGTTTGACGGACATATACTTCTGTTTTGGTAACATTTTAGTGTGGAAAATTTGCAGGCACGTCTCACTAGACTTGTGACCTTGAGTAACATAATGTATATTATGAGGGGGAATTTTGGGTTTATTAGAATTCTTTAAAGAAGTGTATTCTATTTTCTTTATAATGTCCGAAAACTGGTACATGATGAAATTTAGGCTACAATGATTGGTACTAGCCACATTTATAATTTCCCTTTTTAAAATATTGGGTAAATTATCAAAAATTATGCGGCTCATCAAATCGGAACCAGAAGAAACCTCTTCAAAAAAATCTAATTCAAAAGAGGACTTTAGCTCAATTAAATCAGCTTTTATTTTAGTAAGAAAAGTTTTGACTGGTCACGACTAAATTTAGCATTTAAAATGTCTTTAAAAATATATTTTTTAATAAGAACTAAATCTAAAAATTCAGATTTTAGGTCTATAGCTATAGTATAATTTACATCTGAAATTGACAGATGTTGAATTACTTGCAAAGGATAACCTCTTAGGCAACCTTTCAAGATTTGTAATTTACAAGAGTTGGCTTTTACATTAGACACAAAGTTTTCAAATTGAGTAAGAAAAATTTTAAAGGCAAACTTATCTTGTTCGTTTCCCTGGAAAATAGGACATCTCATTCTCGGCAGCATACAGGAGGGAATAACATCTTGGAATTTCTTGAGTCGGTTGACCCTTGAAAAAGTTTCTGCATCTTTACAAAATGTCATCTCCATCTCTGCCATCTTCGTCGGGATCCTTTTTCGAAAAACAACTCCTCCATCACTACAACGTTACAGTCATCTGCATCTTGATCTTTATCCCAATGCAGATTCAGAAGATCTTCAATTTTGCTGTCAATTCTTTCCAAGAAGGAAAACATGCCTTTTTTAAAAATATAAAAAGATTGTTCATTTTCCTCATCAATAGAAAATGAACCAAAATTACGGTTAACAGTAGCCTTTAGATAGTCAATGTTCTTAATTAACTTAGCGCAACTCTTTTTAAATTCAGTACCTATATTGGTAGACAAAATACAAATATAAATATAAATCTATTACGAAAAAATGTTTATCTATTTGGATCAGACCACAGAACTATAAAACTTTGGTAAGCACTATTAAAAATAAGATAAAATTTTTTATAAAATAAAAAAGACAGAAAACTTTTTAATAAAAAGCCTATCCTTTTTAAGAAAAGCCATATATTTAATCTTTTTAAGCAGAATAAAAGAAAATAATATAAATTTCTTTTTATTAATAATAAAAAGATATTTATATAAGCAGAAATAAGAGAAAATTAATTAATATAAAATTTCTCAGAGGTTTTAGGAATTACTGTTACTGTTATCTGAAGTAAGAATTATAAATTCAGTGAGTCCAATCCAAAAACAATCTTTATTAATGTTAAAAAGAACGATAAGCATACAAATAAAGACTGCTTAAAAATTTCCTTAAGCAACTACGATAAATGGTGTAACAGATTTTTACAAAATGTTAATGAAAAATAAATTTTACAATTAGTTTAGAAGGAAGATTTACTGAAATGTTGTAAGTTACTTCCCTTTGACTGGTTACAAATAGTTGAAACATTTTTCGTAAAATACACGAAACGGAAACTAAATTACATTGCCTTTTACATATAAAAAAGACAGTATTAATAAAAGCTCAATATTAAATTTTGAGCTATAATATAGTAAGATTTTACACATAGAAAAAACTTTACCGATGTTTTTTTCTAAAATAAGATATAGGTCAATTAATTACGCATAATGTAAACAATTGGTTAAATTTACCCTATTATATTAAATGTGACTTTTATATTATAGGCGAAAAGTCAAAAGAACCATTTACATTCAAGTTATGAAAACTATAATATTAACTTGAAGTAAATGACATATTAACACAGTTAATATATAAATGAATATAGAGAGCATTTGTAAATACATCTATAGTGATTTACAATACAATTCTGCCTCTATTTACAAAGTGATAAACAATATATTAGGTTGCGAAAATATATATTTTCGCACCCTAGAAAATAACGATTTCTTTCGACCATATCCAAAAACAAATCGGAGAAGATCTGACACGTCCGTAGCTTTTAACGTGAAGATGCTTTCTTAAAATATTTTGTCAAGCTGACGTAAACAAAAAAAATAACAGAGGCTAAATTTTCCGCAATGCGACAAATTTTGAAATTAGTACATATGTCCACGGAAGCGTTCAATTCCAACGACATTTTTAAATTTGTACTTGAGACCAAAAAACGCCCATATTCTAAATAAGGAACTTTTGAAATGAATCTTGAAACTGTCAGGAGTAAGCGTTCATATAATTTAAATACAAAAATTCGCTTAAACAATAGCGATAAGATCATATAATTAAGTCAAAATTTAACCGTACAAATATTTTTCAATAAAATATTAAAAATTTTTAATTTTGACTTAATTAATTGACTGTTATTGTTTTTTGCATCTCTTCCTAAGTAAAATAACAAAAGTGGACGGTGCCATCTTCGTAAGTGATAAAAACACAAATCGTTACTTAAAGTTAATCAAATGCCTGGAAAAAAAGCAATATGTAGTCAATAATCAAAAATTCACTATCATACTCATACAAAGAAAACATATCTATTTACAAAAACCAAATACCAATACGTGTTCATCAAAGAATTACCTGAATTATGAATATTCACCTCAACATCATAACTTCTGCTAGACGGATCAATTTTCATTAAAGATTTTATTTAAAAGAAATGAAATGGAATAAGTTATAAACATTTAAATATTTTAACATTCTATATTAATTTGTATAGGTCAAATGATATTATTTATTTTAAAAAAACTTTATTTATTAATCATAAATTGTAAAACTTACTATTAGGTTGTCCCAAAAGTTCGTAAACACTTGCGAAAAATTGAATCTTTATGCAGTTTTGCGTTTATCTTGTTACTAGCAGTATAGTCCGGCGTTGCTCGGGTGTAATGAAATCTTTAAAACTAATCTATGGTACTGGAGCTCAGACTCAGCCTAAAGGATATTTGTGTGAAGTTTGGTGAGAATCGGATAAAAATTGTAGACATACAAAAAACACAGACATCTTGCCTATATATATATATATATATATATATATATATATATATATATAATCAATTTTCTGCACGATTTTAAGAACTGTAACCGTTAAACTTCTGAATATCGTTTCTTATGTCTTTGTCTATGAGTATATCAAATTTGATTAAAATTGGACCACTCCTTCTATAACCCGATGTTTTCGATTATCGATTTTCGATATTTATCGGGGGTACCTAGACAAATCTAGCTAAGAACACTGGCAGACACTTATAATACAACTGTGTAAATTTTAAAGAAAATCGGTTCAACCATTCCAGAGTCGATAGGTAACGGATACACATACACACAGAGACACACACACACACAAACAAAGTTCCGTTTATAAATAAGTGTTGATAGTGATCTTCATCTTTGTATTCCAGATGGCAATTGATAAAACTGAGCTGCTAGCTTTGATTCGTTACTGCTGGAAGCGAGGTCTTTCAACTAGAAAAGCTACAGAAGAGATTTGTGCTGCAGTATTTAAAGGAACAATTGCATATGCGGCGATCTCAGAGTAGTACAAGCGTTTCGATTCTGGCGACATGAGTCTTGAAGATAAGCCTCGTTCGGGACAGCCGTTAAAGTTGCATGATGGAGACTTGCAAACCGGGTTGGACATTGGCGCCTTCATCGAGCACTTGAGAATTGGATGATGATCTTGGAGTTGGCAAATCGACAATTCACCGACATTTGAAGCAACTTGATTTTGTTCACAAAAAGCCGCGCCAAGATCCGCACGAACTCACCGAAGCACAAGCCAACAGACGAGTTGAAATTTGCCATCAATTGCTCAGCAATCAATTGGACGAGCGTTTTTGGAAGCGCATTGTGACATCCGACGAAAAATGGGTCTATCTGGTCCAGCACAATCGAGACAAGTGATGGGTTCAGAAAGAGCAAGAGACACCGTCGGTTCCAAAACAAGATCGATTCGGCAAGAAAGTCATGTTGTGCGTTTGGTGGAACTTTGAAGGAATTTTGCATTTTGAGTTGGTTCCGAATGGTCGTGCCATCAGTGACGAACTTTACTGTCAGCAACTTGAGCGGGTTCACGAAAAGTTGAAGCAAAAGTACCCAGCTCTGATCAACCGAAAGCGCGCTTTGATGCAGCAGGACAATGGCAAGCCACACACCGACTGGAAGACCAAAGACAAGTTTGAAGAGCTGGATGGCGTTGAGGTTCTGCCACATCCAGACTACAGTCCTGACTGTGCTCCATCAGATTACGGCCTTTTCCGCTCAATGCAACACTTTCTGAAGGGTCGCCGATTCGACTCGTTTGATGAAGTCGAGAAAGCGTGTCAAAATTCTTTGATTCGAAGCCGGCTGAATGGTACTTTGACCAGATCTGAAAGCTTACAGATCGATGGCAGAAAGTCTTGGAAAATGATGATCTTTATTTTGAGCAATAACTTTTGTTGTTTTTGTGAGTAAAATTTCAATTTTTTGCAATGTTTACTGGTAACCTTAGATTACTTGGCGAGTTTTTTGTCAGTTTTTTGTCAGTTTTTTGCAAGTGTTTACGAACTTTTGGGACAACCTAATATAATTCAGTGTATTTCAGTATTTTGTTCTTAAATACTGCATTGATTTACTCGATATTAAACTCAGTAAATACTGACACAACGATATCAAGTAGTATAATAAGTAAATCTTTTACTAACAAGTTTTGCAAATTGTCACATCACCAGAAAAAATGTGTTGCTATGTTTCTAATAGAAAACAGGTGAGTACTTACCAGATTTTTATGAGCGAAGTCTCTGTTCGAACCCTACGTCCCATATATATGTCTAAAATGTTGAACGATTTTGAAATTATGTCAAGAAATATGACGTATAAAATAAATGTTGAACTGAATTTCTTATTGCATTCACCACTGAATTCAATTTAAAGTAAGCGACTATAAGTTTATTGTTCAAAACAAATTTATTTTTAATTAGGAGGTTGCAAGTTTTTTATGTACACACACATGTATAAAGATTTACTGAAGTAGAATATATAAATAATTTATTTACAATGAAAAAAATTATTCTATCGGTTTTGTTTTATCTGGAACAGATGAAAGATGATGTTTGGCTCTTGTCAGAAAATTGTCCGAATATTGGCTTAAGTGTTAAGGTGAACTGATGATAAAAAGAAAATTAATTTGATACTATACATCACAATATGTAGTGCTACCAGGATGATACATTTTTTATTAAAAATCGTTTGATAGAAAAATGTGAAAATAATTGTATATATATATATATATATATATATATATATATGTGTGTGTGTGTGTGTGTGTGTGTGTGTGTGTGTGTGTGTGTGTGTGTGTGTGTGTGTGTGTGTGTGTGTGTGTGTGTGTGTGTTGCAGAAAACTGTTCACACTCCACCCACATCTATTAAACAGGTGAAGGGGCTCATCCCTTGTTCCCTGTTTAGGATGTGGTTTCCGACTTTCTCTTTTCCAATCTTTTCACTCTTTTCTTTTTCTTTTTTCTTTCAATTGGAATAGATAGACTAAACTATCGCCCGGTTCACACTCCACCCACGTCTATTGAACAGGTGAATAGGCTTATCCCTTGTTCCCTGTTTAGGATGTGGTTTCCGGCTTTCTCTTTTCCAATCTTTTCACTCTTACGTAGCCCCCTGCACATCAGTGGAGTTACTGCCTTGGTCGGGGTGATATGATTTTAAAAAGTGTTCGTTTTACTTGATATATTTAGTTTCATGTTCATCGACCTTCAAAAACATCAATTTAGATTCCATTATTTGCACATTAGGATGACCTATTTTTAATTAAACGGAAACGAGGACGAATAAATAAAACTTTGTGAAGCGTAACTCTCATCAATAAATATATTTTCATTAATTTATGATAGAATTTTAAAACATTAATGTATCTAAAACATTATCTGAAAAGCAATAAACGATAGATTCATAAACTGAAGCAAGAAAATGAATGACAACAATACACTGAATGGTGTAACTCTCTCTTACCTGTAGAAATAAACTTAGATAAATGACGTATGTATAATAGCTCAAGATATCGTGTTGTTAATGTTGCCATGAGTTGAAAATAAGGTTTAACAATGTTTTTTCACGGGTTGATTGTTAGATATATAGATCAACTGCTCTAGGAACCTTTCATTAGCAAGAATATACATTATATATATATTAACTGGGCTATTATATATTAACTAGGCTTCTACGAAAGTACAATTTGGTTTCGTTATGATATCAAGATGGCATTTATATTATTAAGCATCTCTAGGAAATTGAATACTCCTCTAATAAAATAATGTATGTCAGCTTTGTTTACCAGATTATGATCACATCCATAAATTTCTCTTCTTATTAATTAGAAATTGATTTTCAAGTTCGGCACTGAATGTTTAGATCTGATAATAGAAATATATCCTTCATATGTAACGAGTAATCCAATAACAAAGCATTTCAAATCTCATTGGAGTACGACAAGAAGAAATAAGTGCTCCAATCTATTTAATTATTATGTAGACTATACCATTCCACATTATACAAGTACAAATTTGAAGAGACCGGCACTGACAATTTAAGCGTTCCTTACTACATCACAAAAGAATTTACTAACAGAAAGCAGCGTTCTTTCTTTCCCTCTCGAGACCAGTGTATTGATGATGAGGGAGTATATATTGAAGACGTAGGTATTCATAGTTGTGCTAATACTAATCTTGAACAAAAGATCAATATCATCTACCAAGTTTTCCAAAAAATAAGACTCTTGTTAAATATTTCCAAAACAGAAAATATGATCTGTAATTGGAATGAATGCAGTGATAGTACGTACCCTTAATCCATGAAAAAAAAATCTGGATTTGGAATTATTAAATACTAAACGCTTCAAATACTTCGGTGTATGAATCAGTTATTACAATTCATTGAAGAGGACAGAAAACTCAACATAGAATAGGTAGTAATAGGGTTAGTTTCGCACAACACAAATTGCTATGAAACTAAGACAATTCGAGCTAAGCCCGTGTCACGTTATTAAATAGTCTCCTCAGAGATATTCCTAAGGATGTTATGCATGGCATAAAACAATTTCAAATATACTGTTTACATTATTCGGACTATTGTTCTCATCTTGGTTGCCATTTGTACGACGTTTCGGCCGTTGTACGCTCCGGCCTTTTTCAGGTGCTAGAAATTTCGAACTGAATCCTTTATTACGACATCTGGGATATATCATTCTCATTCCTTGTGCGAAGGCACTATCGGTAGTCAGGGACGGACTGGATTGTGATCTGACATATATCGACAGAATGAAGGCTTAGCAATGGGCTCACCATTTTCACCATCACTGGCTAACATATACATGAAATACTTTGAAGAGATAGCATTAGAATTCACAGCTATAAAATCAGCTCTGTGGCTGAGATACGCTGATGACATCTTCATACTCTGGCCACACAAGGAGGAGGCTTAGACACTACTGAACCATGTGAACTCAATAAGATCATCGATGCAGTTCACTAGGGAAAAAGAGTGAGACAACAAGCTAGTATTCCTGGTTGTGCTAATAACTTGAACAGAGGGGTTCAAGATATCCGTATATCGGACGCCTATATTCACTGAACAGTACCTCAATTTCCATCCACCCATACAATGTAAAGAAAGGAATCATCCGTGGCCTGTAACATCGAGCAAAAGTCATATGCGACGACCCAGATACATACGAACAGGAAATGGTCAGTATAAGCAGTAACATACGACGTAACAATTATCCAGGGGACATGACAACATCTCCAATGCACAGGAAAGGTAGAGAGCATGGGAATAACAACTCTCAAAAAACAGCCTTGATCTGTATATTCTGTGTGAAGGGGTTATCGGATAAAATACAAATAATCTGTGGTCCAGGACGATCTTCGCAGGTACCTATCCCGAGTAAGACCCCTAACAAAGAAGAACATGACTAAGGAGTGTGTGTACGCCATTCCATGTAGCTGTGAAAAGAAATATGAAAGAAAAACGGGCCATCCTCTTAAGGCTATAAGAATATTGCAAGGCCGTGACACGAGGAGAGATAAAAAAAATTCAAGCGTAGCTGACTACATATGGGTAGAAAAAGGGGAACAGTGCTCCTATGGGATGAAGTTGAAATAATAGATAAAGCCACTGGAAACTACGTAAACTTAAGGAATGTGCTTTACCAAAATGTCCTAAGCCGACCAATCATAGAGGTGAATGCTATATGGGAACCAGTAATACGGAGTGCCAGAGAAAATAATTAGTGTAAAAAAATTGCAATAACAAATTGGGGTATAAAATACTAGAGAAAAAACCATTAACATTAAAAATTGCAATATGAACTCTGGTAAAAAATACCAGAGAAAACAATTAACATCAAAAATGGCAATATGAACTCGAGTAAAAAAGGTTACTGAACATTAGGTCTATCTGTCCCAGAAATTCAGCTGTTGTTGCCATTAAGTATACAGGTGTTGGTTAGTTCCAGTGACTTGATAAAAAGAGTTATGAGTTCAATGCCAGGCTAAAGCAGTGCTGAACAAGTAACTTTCAGAGTCGGGGTAGAGGGAGATAACTCATGACGAGAATGAGAATAATATACTCCAGTGATCATAATAAAGGGTTCGATTCAAAATTCCTAGCACATGAAGAACGCTAGAGCGTTCAATGGCCGAAATGTAGTAAACATGATAGTAAAGATGAGGACAATAGTCAGATCAATGTAAATAGTGTAATTACTACCTCATCTCAGAAGTATAGACAAATAATAAGTTATATTAAAAACCATCGCCAATCACCATTTTACCGCTCTTGTCAATACGCTCTTGTCAACAAGTATTTTGCGCATTAGTAAACCATTTTGCCGCAAGAAACTTACCTGCTAAAAATGTTAAAAATTAGCTGCTATAACACTTATCTTTTATGACATACGTAAATGATGATTTCATTTCGTATAAAATCAGCAAAAGACAAAAGAACAACAAAAACAAGTCACTCCACCAAAAAAAAAAATCAAAAACAAAAAACAAAAACAAATACCAAACAAAACAAATACAAACATTGATTAGATATGTGTCATTCGCGTAAATAGCAGAATAATATTTAAAAATTTGCTTCTTTGAGAAAATAATTATAATTTGGTTCGTGTGAATTTTACATATTGACGGGGAAAAGAGAAAACATTTTAAAAATGTATAGAGATTTTGAGAACGAAAACGATTGAAGATGTAGACATAATTGTTTTATTGATATCTGGAACATGAGAAAGGAAGTATTTCAGTTCTTGCTCTACCACACACAATGTCTCACGGTCGTTGATTCCGTGCAGTCTAAAACTGCTGCTCTAACAATATGTTAGTTTTAGCAAGTGTCTGTATTATGTGATGGTATGTTGGAACGTTCGTTTGATCATTGTTACCAGCATCGAAGCACCGCTGATACGTTATGTCCAACATGTGCAGCAATTCTCCGAACGCCGATAGTTCTTTCAAGCCCACAATCTAACTCCTCTCAAATCACTCTAACTGAACAAAGGGAACACACGTGCGTCTTCATGGCATGACAAGTGCTCGCACTGGATCGTTTCCCCACACAGAATTTTAATGAAATATGCTTGATCAGACAAATAACGGACTGGAATGATTGATGCTATATCACAAAAAGGCCAGAAATTGAAAATCTACTTAGAATGCATATTGCTCCTTAGATGTTTCATACGACACCCAGTTCTCAAACGGAGAGATATCTAACTATTTTAATGTGGTGTCTATGTAGTGAAGTCGTCAAATGAAGGTATTACCCCTACTGTTATTAAAAAATGAGAAGTATGCGAGAGATGTGTATGTCATTACTGCTGATGAATGTAAACTGCAAGTAATATTTTTTCAAGGAACTATTTTTTTTTTTTTTTTTTTTTTAATCATCTCACCCCAAGCAAGGCATTCCACTGCCACTATTGCGCATGGGGCTACATAGGGGAAGGTAAAGAGAAGGAGTGGATAGACATAGGGAATGTCAGGAGAAAGGTGACAGATGAGTAAGGATAGCGAGGATGAGGGTCGGGCAGATGGGAAGAGTGCTTGATAGAATGGGAGCAGGTTAGTGTGTTAGGAGGTGTCTATTGACCTTACATTTAAACTCCTGGAGATTGTAGCCGTCGGGGAAGCAATCGTTTGGAAGAGAATTCCACAGTCGGGAAGTGCGAGGAAAGAAACTGTTGGAGTAGAAGTTACGGTTGCATTTTATCGGTTTCACTGTAAAAGGGTGGGATCTAGTTGCTAATCTAGTATCTCGTGCAAATTCGTATTTAGGGGGCACCAGTGATCTAAGTTCATCGGAGCAGAAGCCGTGAAAGTATTTATAGAAGAGACACAGGGAAGCCACGTCTCGCCGGTGGGAGAGAGACTGCAGGCGGTCTGCCAAGTCGGTATCTATCACATTACAGACCCTCCTCTGAACCTTATCGAGAAGCCCGAGAAGAACAGCAGGGGCACCCGACCAGATATGGCAGCAGTATTCAATGCACGGGCGGATGGTAGATTTGTAAATGTGCAGGATAGATTTAGACGGAAAAAACTTCCGGGCCCTACACAGAGAACCGACTTTCATAGCAGCGGATTTAGCAATGGATTCGATATAGTCATTCCATTTGAGGTCCGCTGAAAGTGTGACACCAAGGAGGCGTAGTGTTTTACTCTCTGGGAGGCAAGCCTGGTCCATGTTAATGGGAGGTAGGTGAGATTGTCGATGATGGTTAATTGACAGTAGCTTCGTTTTAGAAGCATTAAAATTTACTAGCCATTTCTTACCCCAGTCCAATATGGATTGGAGGTCTTTTTCAATCTCGGCTGCGAGTTTAGCTTTGACGCCTACACCAGATTTTTGTTGGAGGCGAGAGTAAACTGTGGTGTCATCGGCGTACAAACCTATTTGGGTTCTTATGGAATCAGGGAGATCATTAATATATATCAGGAAGAGTGTAGGACCTAAGATGGAGCCTTGGGGGACACCTGCGTTTGTGTGGTAGTTCTGAGAGGCATGTCCGTTTAATACCACTTTCATTGTGCGGTTAGAGAGGAATGACTGGATTAGTTTAAACAAATGTCCAGTTATACCATAGCTCCGCAGTTTACATAGAAGGCCAGCATGCCAAACTCTGTCGAACGCCTTAGATATATCCAATGCAACGGTTCGAGCTTCGCCATTCCTGTCGAGTGCCTGGTATATATACTCGGTGATGGTCGTTAGCATATCAGCAGTAGACCTGGTGAAGCGGAAACCATATTGCTTGTCCGAGAGGAGCCTGTGTGCTGTGAGATGCTGAACCACCTCGGCGTTGATAATGGCTTCGAACACTTTGCCAAAGATCGGCAGAAGGCTGATAGGGCGGTAATTTGCAGGGTCAGAGGGTTCTCCAGTGTTTTTAAATATAGGAACTATAGAGGAAGATTTCCAACAGGCAGGAAAGCAGGAAGCAGATAGGCAGAGGTTGTAGAGCTTAGAAAGGATAGAGGAGAGTTCAGGGGCACATTTCTTTAAGACTATGGTTGGGATTCCGTCACCACCGCTCGCTTTGTGAGGGTCAAGTTTTAAGATTATCTTAGAGACAAGCGAAGGTGTAATGTGGACATCATTCAGTTGTGCCTCAGTTCTAGGTAAGAAATCGGGTGTAAAAACTCAAGATGAGTCCAGACTCGAATTGTTCGAGAATCTGCGGGCAAAACATTCAGCCTTATCTGCTGGGGAGGTGAGGACCTCAAATTTGTTGATTAGCGGGGGTATTGTGGACTTGCTCTTGTTAAGTACTCTTTTACAGAGTCGCCAGTAGTCTTTAGAGCCGAATTTAGAGCATGCTATGCGTTGCTTCATTCTGGCAGCAAACAACATCTTAGCTTCGTTAAGTATCCTTTTACACTTATTACGAGCTGAAGTGAAAAGGCGCCTGTTTTGTTCCGACGCATAGTTACGATAGAGTTGGAACAGTGACTAATTTGCTGAACATGTACCGTTTCAAAATGAATAAAGCCATACTGATTTCTGTTTAGCAATACACCATTAATTGTCTTTTAAGAGCTTACTATCATCATCTTATAACCTGGCTGACCCTATCGACGCTAAAGTCTCCATTTTCTATCTTCATGAATCCCATTCCTCGTTTATCCTTTCTTTAATACCCCCAGTCTTTTCTCTACCTTTAACCCTCTGTTAACTAGTAGCGGTCCCGACTTGCTTGGGGTGAAATGATTAAAAAAAATCAAAGCGTTTCTACCTGTTATCTTTTCTTCTACTGTCGTAGTCGTCGAAAAGTCTGTCCTATTTTCTTTGAAAACACCAGCCTTTGAAACATTCTTAAAATGTTCGTTTCGGATGATGTCTTTACGTTTTTGTTTAAGTCATTTGAATCACTTCGATTTCGTGTTTAATGGTGACAGATCATGCTTCAAGCGGTCGTCTAAGACAGCGTGTATTTTAATGAGTGTCTTTGATGATAAAACATTCAGAAATTACTAAAAAACAAGATGGGGAAGGCAACTAGAGGGTTAGTGCAGATAATCAGACAGAAAGAAAGAA
Organism: Ascarosepion bandense; assembly: GCA_037127315.1. Lineage (NCBI taxonomy): Eukaryota > Metazoa > Mollusca > Cephalopoda > Sepiida > Sepiidae > Ascarosepion > Ascarosepion bandense. Next base: position 178,869 of record JBBBDQ010030385.1, read on the forward strand.
CACAATGTGATCACAAGAAAGAAAACTGCTATTAAAGAAGAAAACAATTTAGCTTTTAGAATGAAAAGTGGCAAATCAGAGGGCAAATCTCCTGTTCGTTTTTGTATTCGGTACACTAAACAATCCATTTTGCTTTTATTCCACTCCTGTATTTCTCGTTGGAAATCCATAGATTTGAAATCTAAAAGTGATAATTTTCGGATAGCAGGTTGCGTCTATTTGATATCAATTTTTCTCTGACATCGAACGCTGCACGATTTTTCTCATCTGTATTCTCATCAATGCATTTGTGCTTCCCTGGACAAAGTGCCGAAAAGCATCCTGCTTTGAACAGCCAGTTTAAACTCAAATTCGCAAGAACACACAGACGAATTTCATGGAAAACGAAAGATTTTATTCCTCGAATTAGGTAAAAAATCTGAAAGAAAAATGAACATACAAAGATGAGTCCACTGCGACAAAGAAGACAGAAATAAAAGAGAGAAAAGGAAAAATCAAGATACAAGAAAGGAAGCAAGCGAGAACGAAGAAGAAAAAAAATGCTAACCAGTCCTACCAGCAGCCACGAGGTGGCCTGATATAGTAGTAAAGTGCAGGGGCTTTATTCAATTTAAATTTAAGGAAGCAACAGATTCGGAAAGGCATAACTAAGCGGATGAACAATTTCTGCATAGAAAAGTCCCTTATTTCTTTTCTAAAATATCTATTTTTTGGGCTATAAAGAACGAGCAACACAGAGATAAAGAGGCAACAAACTATTCGTTGCGCCACATTAATGCGTTTCAAATACAGAGGAGATGAAAAGGCTAAAGAAGTATGAAATCAACATGCTAAAGTTATATGAAACGGGGGAGGCAAATCGTATGTGTAGATACAGGGACCAGCAGGAAGAATCTGCAGATCCCGCCAAAAGACAACACTACTCCCGTGGCCTTATCACATTGCCGAGAGTTGATAAAAACGGTAGGGAGTGATAAAGAAAAAAGGAATTCAAACAAAAAGAAGCATTGTCTATGTTACAAGGCACAAAGAAAGAAGGAGAAGGAAAAACAAAATAAAATAGAATAAAAACAGTAACAAGAAAGACATCACAGCGAGACAAGTGGTAAAGGAAAACAAACAAAAAAAACGGTGTCCGAATGAATTTCTCATTGATGATGGAAGGTCCTAGTTACAAACGTGACAGCATCAGCTATCCTCCTATTCGTAACTCATTTTCATAACTTATAGATATACGTTAATGTATGTTTACATTGTCCAAGTCAGATTCCAGTCAGCCTAGAAATAGGTGTCAACATTATCTGTCTATTACTCCAGATTAACCAATTGTCGAAGCTGTGTTCTTAGCGATGTGCACGGGGCACAGTAAAGTAATAGATTGCAGCTCGAATTGAGGAATCTGAGGACCGAGTTCGGATTCCAGTTGAATTCGCTTACGTGCTAATAACCGTCTCTTCTCCCCCAACTATGGTTAAATAGCAGACTGGGTACTATAGCATTGGGTGATAACCTGTCTAGAAGGAAAAACTTTGAATTCACACCCAGCCTCGAAAGGTTTGGGCTGTCAGGCTATATTTCACAAGACACACCACTTCTACTTCTACATGAGGTGCTTCTATGACCATAACGGGTTACGGAACTCGGGATCCAGTGACGAACAGTGACCTTAAGATCAGCTTGATTTTTTATAAAATCCTGTTGATTATAGGGAATAACCAGAAGATATCCCCTTCTATTCTAAATTTCCAAACAGTAATTATATAGAGACTGGTAAAATAATTGGATTTTCTTACTGTGTCATTTTACAGCTTTGTTGATATTATTATTTTAAGCATTTATTGATTGATAAATGCATCGAATATATTTATAGGACTGAATATAATATTTTAATAATGTTTACATGACATTACGCAAAACTTTATAATAGATGCTTTATAGTCACTCTAAAATGCTAAATTTTACGTCTAAAATATAACGTCATTATAAATCATTCAAGCTAATAATTCTATTTTCGCGATTTTCATTAGACATTGATCTTTCTAAGGTATATATTACACCAAAAGTATTTAGCTCGCAGTTCATAATCTCATATCGACCGAGCAAAATTTAAAATAAACAACCAAATATACATATGAAAAAATGAGCACATATTCTATTTTATATTTTTCATATATTTTATTTTACTTTCAAAAAATTGTTTTTCTGCGTGTGGTTTTTCATATAGATTTAAATTCTATAAATGTACATGATGAATTTCAAATAATTCGTTTGCAGTACGCATATAGACAGGGACCCCGAACCGTTCTCACTAAAGTGAAACCTATATGAGGCAACAATCAGAGATTACTATATGCAACACGCATATAAGGAATTTGAATTGCAAAGAAATAAATAAAATTAATCAGAAAGCAAAAAAATCTGCAGCCTCATAAGGTTCTCAGTATTTATTATAACAGAGATAACAAAAGTAGCATGAGTACAAAAAAAAGGGATGAGGAAGGCACGTCTTTGCTAGTCTTACCTTAACCTAGCTAGTCTCACTTATTGACCATTATTCTGTACCATTAATTTTCCAATCAACATAACAACACATTTACGCTTAATATTCATCAACAGTCACCGAAATACCTCATTTACTCAATATTTAAATTACTCCTAATTTAAAAATATATGTACACGTTTTGGGGGAGAGTAAAATACGAATCCCTAATTATTTTTATACGATGAAAAAATCTACAAACCCTAAACAAAACAGAATACACGTGGCAGAAAATCTCAGTTAACTGGGTGAAAATGTACAAAACTCCGAAACAACAACAACAACAACAAAAAATCCGAAATCCGTCTTACGCTCAGCAGAGAATTGAAAAATCTGTCGCCTAATGGGTGATGAGATGTGAAATAGAAATAAAAAGGAGGACAAAAATAATGCGGTTTATGCGCTTGCATACTTTAGCTAAGTTAAACAAATAAAGGCTAAATATCCAAACTAAAGAGAATTGTCTTCATTTGTCCTAATGTAGACTGAGATTACTGATAATATAGGTTAGAGGCTCAAAATTATCTTTCCTAAGTAGCAACAACTATTCTCGTTCAACTCCTCTCACTTGCACCAGGATATGATATAAGATATTAATTTCAAAGTACTAGTGGGTCAGTTAATGACAAAATGGGGTAATCTTTAGTAAAGTGTTTTAAGTTTTTCGTTCTGAGAACTTTTTGTGTGGATGTTTGTGTGAAAGGATACAACAAATGCTGGTTATAGTTTAAACAAAATCGCTGAAGATATAGAAACGCACAGAATTTAAATTTCAACGATCTTTTTTTATATTCATTTAAGATTTTAAAGGACTCACATATTTTTTTGCAATAAATTTTGTTCTATATATTTTTCATCGTGCATATTTGAGGTTTACAAAGTATAAGTGTTCTTAAAAAACATTGAATATGCGATTAATTTTATAGAAATCATAACTGCATTACCCTTAATTAAATCATACTGTTTTGTTTTTATAGTTTGGGTCATTTTTCATCATAGTTTGCTTATAGTTATAATTATAAAACACACCATGTAAAGTTTTACTTATATTTATTTCTTTAATATAAATGTTTACAATAATTAACTGGTAGTTTTGAAATTTTAGTAGATAATTTGAGAGTTGTTAATGCAAAAATACATATCTACGTGTATATACGAAAGATGTAATATAATGGCCGGATACACTCGTTTTGCCGAGCGCACGTCAGCTAATAAAACAGATACATGACGTCATATATTTGCATTAGTGTTATGACTTTTTGTAACCCTATGTTCCTGTGTTATAAACGTTTGTTCAAAAGTAACGAAAAAGACGTTGATTTATGAAAAAGTCACCTAAACCAAACATACGATTTCACCATATACGCAATGAAGATATAAACATAAAAATATTTACATTTTTTTACATTCGGACTGTTCTCCTCATTTTTATTGCTATAGCCATAACGCTCCAACCTTCTTCAGGTGCTTGAAATTTCGAACCGAACCTAAACCGAATTCCATCACCTGAAGAAGTCCTGAGCGTACAACAGCCAAAACGTCGTGAATATGGCAATAAAGATGAGAACAACAGTCCAAACAATGTAAATAATGTAAATAATACCTCATCTCAGAAGTATAGACAAATACTGATAAAAATATTTCGGAAGCTTTATTTTTCAATTTTCTAATAATATAATAGGATAGTATCTACATATTTTTAAACGTATTTATTTGCAGCTATAGCATGATATGCAAAATTACAAATACACAAGATTGCAAACTTGATGGAGCTTAATTTTTAAATTTGCTAATTATGTAATTGAATGGTACGTATGAATTGTAAAAGCATTTAACAGTTTATTGCTATAGCATAAAATACAAACTTACAAATAAAAGTAAATTGCAAACTATACAATTAGAAACTTGCATTTACAAGTAAGAATAGCTATATAAAGATATGGGATATATATTATAATTATTATAGTATATAATTAATGAGTTTTGTCAGTCAAAATAAATGTAAGCTGAACTTTCTCCTTTTTACAGATATTATAAAATATCTTGAATGCACTTGATTGCTCGTTCTAAACACTGTTTGTTCTGGGGATTTTCAGTATCGATGCTTCTGGGTTCTAAAACGTTTCATTGATTAATGTTTTTTTGTGAGCCTGCAAGCTGCTACATAGATTCTGATAATTATCTACATTTTAGATTTGGTAAGTAGACCAATAGTCAGCTCAACTGTAAGAGATGAATCTACACAATTCGAGTAGCGAGTCTCTTTTCTCTGGTAGAAGAATAAATTTAAAAATATCTACTTTTACTCTAGAATTCCATATTGCGTTACTTAAGTTACGTATTTTTTGAAATTTCACATGTAGGAAATCTTCAAAGAAGCGTAAAATTAGAGTTAAATGAAATAGAAATTTTCTATGATCACACAATCCTGCTGTTTCTGTAATCTCTTCTTTAACATCCAAGGAATATTTCTTTAGTTGTTTATAGTTATATGTTTTATTATTTCTGAGCTGAAAAACGAAATTCCACGCTTGTTTTCTGAAGGTTTGAATATTGGTCTTAAGTTGTTGTTTTTTTTTATTTTGAACCTGGCCTCAGTTTCTGTACATTGTCCGAAATGCTTGAAAACCGAGGTCAGGTTCGAAATTAAAGACAACATGAGACCAGTATTCATACGAAAGGGAATGTATCATTTTCAGCTATAGATTTCGTAAATCAAGAACTGGAAAAATGGGTATACATTCAAAGTTGACTATTCAGATTGCGAAAAGATCCGAGTTTGTGCAAATTTTTCAACTGTCTGAAAGACGACAAATACCCATTACTTTTACCGGTGGATATTTTTTCTAAGCTGAATGGTGGCAAAGTCTTTTCTAAAATAGATCTTTCTGACGCTTATATACAAGTGAAAGCGGATGAACAGTGCTCAAAGTTATTAGCAATTAATACGCACAAGGGACTCTACAAGCTAAATCGTCTCCTGTTTGGATTAAAGGTTGCTCTCAGTTTGTTTTAACAAATAATGAACACCATGTTAGCTGGGCTATAATTTTCCACAGCGTACCTGGACGACATCCTGCTAAAGAGCAAAAACAACGAACAGCCTAAAAACATATCAAGGCAGTGTTCCAGAAGATTGATAAATATAACTACATTCTAAGTTCAGATAAATACGAGTTCTTCATGAAGCAGATAAAATATTTGGGGCAAATAATAGACACGAACGGAAGAAGACCGTACCCGGAAAGGGAAGAACCTATTAAAAATATGCCACCACCAAACAATGTCATTAATCTTCAGGCATTTTTAAGCTTGGCCAACTAATATAATATTTACAATCCCAAAATTTATGATCTTAAAGCCCCACTGAATGACTTACTGAAAAAGGGTGCAAAGTGGATTTGATCCAAATAATGCAAAGATGCTTTCAAGTAAACAAAAAGCTGTCTGGTATCAAATTTATTGTTAACGATAAATGTTTCCCTAAAAAGGAAATAATTGAAGCATCTGATGCTAGTAACTATGCGATCGGAGCGGTAATTCTACATAAGTTTGAAGATGGAACTACTGAGCCCCAAATCCATGCTTCCAGAAACCTACTTTTTGCAGAAAGAAGTTATAACCAGACCGAGAAAAAGAAAAGCCTGGTAATTTGCGGTTAAAAATTTTACAGGTTCATCCATGGAAATAAATTTGCGCTATAGACGGATCATATACCGTTGTTAACAGTTTTTAGATCAAGAAAGGGTATGCCTACGCACACTGCTAACGGGTTACAGCACTGGTGAATAATCTTGTTAAAGTACGACTTTAAGATGGAATACCTACCCTGGAAAAACTAGGCCACGCCGACGGTTTGTCTAGGTTGATTCAAAATTTACAAATTCATTAGAAGACAAAGTGATACCTGCTTTAAGGGGTGATAAAATCATCACTACTACTATTCGGAAGTTACCTGTGATTCTAGAATATATAAAAAAGCAGCTGAAATGGACGAAGTCTTTAAAAAGTGAAGAAACCGGTATGGCTGAAAGAAAAACTATAAAGATTATCCGGGCATGTCCAGAATTAAATCATTAATGCATAGCGATACGTAGTAGTCTAGGATAGATCAGGAGATCGAAAAAATGGTAAAAGTATGTAGAGGTTGTCAACTTGCGGAAAAAGCACCACGAATGGAAATTCAGCCATGGCTTAAAACGGATGTCCCGTGGGCGAAGTTACACATCGACTACTCTGGATGAATAAATAATTACTATTACCTTATAATAGTGGACAGTTTCTTCAAGTGGCCGAAAATATTCAAGTGTAGACATCCGACATCCTCAAATACTATGAATGTACTAAACGAGGTTTTTATTGGTTTCAGTGTACCAAAAACTCTTGTTAGTGACAACGAGACAATTTACAAGCAGAGAATTTCAGAATTTCTGCATGTCTTTGTCCCTAGACCAAATTACAACCCCTGTTTACCATCCGAAGGCAAGCAGAATGATTCATAGACACTTTTAAAAGAGCTTCAAGATAGAATAAAAACATGGACACTGATAAAAGGAGTATACAACAGTTTTTAGCGATTTACAAAATTACTCCCAATTTGAAAATAAATCCAGGCTTATCACCAGCCGAACAAAATTAACGACAAAATTCGGTCAGTGTTTGACAGGCTGTTGCTTGGTGTAATGAAAAGAGTGGTAGAAAAAGAAAACTTGCAAATTTTGCAAACTAGGAGAGTTTTCTTCATAAATTATAAAGGTTTAAAAAGCTTCGGGGAAGACGGAATTATCAACAAAAGACTTGAAAGAGAGATATACTTGCTCACATGAAGAAGATTTGAATGTAAGAGATATTTAAATTAGTTAAGAGCAAGCAGTGGTTCTATTTAAGAAAAAAAATGTTTTTCTTCCAGTTAAAAAATGAGTCAGCCATTCTTTTGGCAGCCAAAGGGTTGTTTATTTCGTATTTGCATGGTCTTTTCTTTAAACTTGCTAAAGAAGGTTCTGTAAATTATTTTTGCTTTGAAGTATCCTCTCCATATAAACGGGTTGAGGTATTATTTATTTATTTATTTATTTATTTAGTAAACTTTTTAGCAATGTCGTTCTATTCAAGAATTTAATTGTAGCTTCACTTTGACTGTGGATCATTTTACCTCCCCTCACCCTGGCCATCGGACGCATGCTCTGTAGTCCCTCTCTCTCACTCTCTTTCCCTATCTCTCTCACTCTCTTTCTCTTACCTCGTGGCCTGGCTACTTAGCAAGCAGTTGACCCGCCTACGGTATCTGAAAAATGAGTTGATTGTATTTTGTATTTTGGCATTATTGTATTTCGGAATTTTCACTCGACTTCAACTCAGGTTTTCTGACTAGTAAGTTAGCTAGATCACTTTTTTTTCTTATTGTTATTAATTTAAATAACGAAATATATTTTGCTGCTTACTTTTACGGTACATTTGTGTCTCCGCATATAGCAGCGGTTCTATTTAAGAAAAAACACACCACTTTCACACTCCACCCTCTTCTTTTGAACAGGAGTAGCGGTGATTGTCTTGTTTCTTGTTTAGGAAGGTGTTCCTGGTTCTTTTCCGTTCTCCTTCGGTCTTAGTGTTAGTTCAGTCGCAAGCTCTTTGCAGTACTTTAGTATGGTGGCAACGTCTCTTCATTCTGAGGGTACCGGGTTGGTTGTTTCCTGGTTGCTGCTTCCGACTGGTAGTCAGGAGCCAGAACTCTTACGTAGCGTCTTGAGAGGCTGCTCTGATCAACAGTTGAATAATATCGGGGTTCTTGTAGTGCCATATCGCGCATGGACGGGTGTCCCTGCACGAACCTCCGGTGGGCAACACCGAGGCAACATTATATTGCAGACTGCGCCAGTCTCCATCCTACACATGCTGTATACAGTGACCGACTGATTCTACTCTAGACCTCTATCTCTCTAAATAAATCACTATGAATACATGCAAACAAAATAGCAAAACTAAACCAGCTAATCAGAAAACGCCCAAACCTCTCTGCATCTCCTTCGCAAACATACGAGGTATCCGCACTAACTTTTACAGCGTAGAATCATTCCTTCAAACTAACTTACTTGATATCTTAGCTCTCTGTGAAATTAACCTTGACCCTTCTATCTCCTCTTCTGAGTTTTAAGTTCCTAGTTACCTTCCCCTCTTCGGGAAGGACTCCAATGTCCATATGCATGGACTTGGTGCTTATGTCAGCTAGGGTGACCTCCTTTGAATCCCTGGATCATTCTTTTATATGCTTCCATCTCTCACTTCTAAGCTCGGTTAGCTATCTTTTCTTCCTCTACTGCTCCCCCTCCTTCTCCTATGACTGTTCGGTACGTGATAGCATCTCTAACAATATCGATAAGGCCATTTCTTCTCATCCATCTGCCCATATATTTGTGTTTGGTGACTTTAACGCCCACCACATCAAGTGGCTGGAAAACTGTCACCGTTCTTGCTCTTGTCTACACCATGAATTTTTCAATCACCCAATCTCTTACGCAAGTGGTGGATTTCTCCCCACGTTTCTCCAATAACCCTAATGGAAGAGACTCACTACTAGACCTCTGCTTCACTTCCATCCCAGACTCTTGCACTGCCAAGCAGCTCTGCCCTCTCGGAAAATCTGACCATGCCGTAGTTTCCCTTAACATCTCATTCCACTCCCACTCTACCCAAGAAAGCCAGATCAGCAGAATATTCTACTGCTACCAAAGAGCAGACTGGAACTCGTTCGGCGTCTTCCTGTGTGACGTCCCTTGGAACAACGTTTTTAGTCTTCCCGTTGAAGACTGTGATTCCGAGGTCTCCTTTGGCTGGCATCGATACTTTCATCCAAGCCAGGAAATTTCAGCTTACATCCCATAGCGAGCGGAGGGGACGGAATCCCAATCATAGTCTTGAAGAATTGTGCCCCTGAACTCTCCTCTGCAATCTCTAAGCTCTACAACTTCTGCTTATCTGCTTCCTGCTTTTCTGCCTGTTGGAAGTCTTCCTCTGTAGTTTATATATTTAAGAATACTGGAGAATCCTGGACCCCGCTAATTACCGCCCTATCAGCCTCCTTCCGATTTTTGGCCAAGTGTTCGAAGCCATTACCAACACCGAGGTGGTTCAGCATCCACAGACTCCTCTCGGACAAACAGTATGGTTTCCGCTTCACCAGGTCTACTGCTGATATGCTAACGACCATCACTGAGTATATATGTTGAGTTGTGCAGGTAATAACACCGAAACAACAGAAATATAAATATAATAAAATGTATTACGGAAGAAAGGTATTTACAAAAGTAGTTAGTAATAATACAGGAAAACAAGGTATTAATGTGTACGTCTCTGTACGTGGTAGAGTGCATTTAATCACTTTCGGTTTACAACCGGAAATACACGACTGACTCGTAATTCCCGAACTGTCCATTCATAGTGCCTGGAACAGTTCATTATACTTCAAAGGTGGAGAGCGCCCTAACACCCCTCCTAAGATTCGTTCATCAATCTTCGTATTTTTCCTTTTTGGATCCACCGCCAAATGCTGCGTTACTTTTCTTTTTTTTTCCAGCATTTGTAAGTCGAACGTGTCGTAATTTCAACTATGTTATCATTTACCCTCGTCAGTGTTTCTATAGCTTCTTCAACTACTCTTTTCCTTATCTGATTGACGTGCCGTCTGTGGGTAAATTTTTTCCCTTTAACCGTGTATAACATATTTCCGATACGTTCTTTTATTATTCCCGGAAGCCAGCAGGCATTATTATTTTTGTTGAACTTACTTTTTGAAGATTGAATTGTGGGTGTACGTGCTTTTTCTCTTGGAATTAGTTTTTCCTTTCTAAAAACTGGTTGTATATCATTCTTCAACTGGATTTTTGCTGCCGTTTTGGTGCATCTCCCTAGACCTTCTGTTAATACTTCAGGGAAAGCTTTTTTTATCGTAGTTTTTAATTCTTTAACTTCGTCAGTCGTTTCAGTTATATTTCTGCAATATGCGCTTATAGGTAAATCCGATAAGTCGAATTCATTTATCCAATCTGTCCCGAAAAGATTGTTCGTACCTTTCATGATAAACATTTTCACTCTTTTCGTTCGATTGTTGAACTTAACATTTAATATTAGTTCTCCTTCGAATTTGATTTTTTCTTCCAGTGACAGTTCTGGCAACCTTATTTGTTTTCAATAAAGTTGATCTGTTTAGTTTCTTCCACGCTTTTAAGTTTATAATGGAAATATCACTTCCACTATCTAACATGCATCTTAATGGGTTGATTTAATATTTCTACTTGCAAATATTTCCTCATGTTCTGTTTCTGTTCTTCTGATCTTGTAATTTTTACATGGCTTTTAATTTTTTTCTCTGCATTTAGACTTAATATGACCTCGTCTATTGCAGTTTCTACACGTTTTATTTTTAAATGGACAGTCGCTTCTCCAGTGACGTTCACCGCAATCATAACAAGGTTTTTTTTGGGGGGGGGTCTTTTTTCATATTTACTCCCACTTTTTCCTGTTGTTGGTGAATGATACTTGCGTCTCGGTGATCGAGACCGAATACGTGTCCTTCTAGTGACGTTTTTTATGCTTGCTATAGCGGTTTCCTGGATTTTTTTTGCATCCTCCTTAATACTAAGGAAAACAAAGTATTAATGTGTACGTCTCTGTACGTGGTAGAGTGCAATTAATCACTTCCGGTTTACAACCGGAAATACACGACTGACGCGTAATTCACGAACTGTATTATTTATTTTTGTATATAAATACAAAAAATGTGGCTCAAGGCCGAAATTGGGGATGGGGAAGGCTGGTCTTCATCTGTCCTAATGGCAACGGATTTTTGATTCGTGACTAGTCTAAAGTGACGTCTAATTAAGTAGTGCCTCCACTTCCTTAAAGTCTGAACTATGGTGTAAACTTCTTTTTCAATCACTGTGTACCATCATTCTGATCGAAAGAGGATTCTTTGAAAGGAAGGGTACAGGGCGGTCAGCTTGCCTTAATGAAGCAGCAATCGCACAGTCTGATGCATCTGTTTAGTTAGACAGATCTATTGTTGTAATTACAGATTCTGCAATGTCCTGACTGAGTTTTTCAAAGGCTTCCACTGCTAAGCGAGACAAGGGAATAAATAAGTTGCTTTTTCTTGTCTCTCTTCCCCTTTATACATCTCGGTTCTCCAAGTTCAATTGAGGTATAAATAATTTCCGTTGTTTTTTATAGATTTATTCTTAAAAATAGTACAATTACATTTTATTAATTTATGTATTCAATATTCTTTGAAAAAATGTCCTCTTCCCACTTATCAGACACCTCTTCGATATGTTTTAAGTAAAATTCCGTAGGCTTTGATGCAAAAGATTTACGGCGAATCTGGTTTTCATTTCATTACAGAAAAACTTCCCAATGTTTAATTATATTTATGTCTATCTGTATCTATATATATCTATATATCTCTCTATCTCTCTCTCTCTCTCTCTCTATATATATATATATATATATATATATATATATATATGTATAAACTTAAAAGGAATCTTTTCCTCGACAATATTTGTCAAATGATCAATTTTTCATTGTAATATTTGCCCATGTAACATGGCCACATCAGTAAAGTTTCACATTATTTAAGTTTAATTTACATCATCTTTTTGTCGAAGATTGACCTGTCGTCGACATTTGCTATACACCAAATGACAAACTAGTAAATAAAGCACGGTATTTTGAAAAGTATTGGCAATTTTTTAAATTCTCTTGACTATTAGTCTTATTATTCCATTTAAATTTCATTTATTTTATAATGGATTAATAATATATAAATATATTTACTAAACCTTATTTACATTGATGAAAACAATTCATTTAATAATATTCTGGTGAGATCCATTTTCTTTCACGTGAACGTAGATATTTGACTTTGATTTGAACTTAAATACTCCTTTCATGCTTTCTTGAAATTGTCATGTTATCAAAAGATTCAGGAGATCAATTGCGATACATAATATACATTTGGGCGATCATCACATCACTGTCACCCGTTCACACCTACTAAAAGGAGAGGAAGCATTCATTTGCATTCCATTTCCAGTGAAACAAGTTGCATAGATCTTGAACAAATGCGATTAAGAAAACAATCTGAACGACATCTTTAACAAAGCTTACCCAAATGACCTTTTAGAATTTTTAAAAGCAACAAAATTATATAACAAAATATAGTTGCAAAAGAAGATAGCATATAACAATCACACATCAAATCACAACACCTCTACTTATATCTAGACTCACAAAAGATCAACAAGCAGTAAGCAAAAACCAAACAAATTCTTTGGTATTAAATGACCCAATAAGATAGATATAATGGTAAAACAAACAACTAAATTCTTTCGATCCATGACTGGCTAGGCAGAGGATTTTCTGTTGTTAATTGTTTTTTTTTTGTTTTGCAGTAGACTGATTGCTAAATATAGCTGTAGAACCGGAACTCTCCTGTTAATCAACTCGTAGCTGAAGGGAGAAGAAACGGATTAATACCTTTCCTAAGAGCATTTGTATGTAAGTGAAAATAACGAATTTGAATGGCATTCGAATTCAGTTCTCCGACTACTAATTCCGAACCGATATCCGTTACACCACAATGAACGTTTACACGTACATATTTACTTTTTCTAAAAATATTAATTTAAGCATCTATTTTCACTTCAAATGCATAAAGAGTATTTCATCAGAATTACATAATATCAATACTTGCAAAACAATATATGATTTTATATTGATTAAAACTGTTCTCGATAGGTGTTAGTAGTAATATTTATGAACAAAAAGATGAACAAAATTATTCTTGGAGTTGAGATCATGCATGAAAAAGTAGTTTTATTTAAGGATGGTATACATTGTGAAAAGGTCATAAAGAAAATTATCATTTCTGCAAAAGGTTATCGGTAATTATATTTATTTATATTTATAACTTTTTGGTTAACAATCATCAATAGATGCTAAATAAAATGACTGAAAAGGTAAATGTTTCTTAACATAATAAACAATTATGATTTTAATTAATACATTCATTCACTACCAAATTGTATATTTAAAAAATTTACTTTTTAGAAGAAATAGATTATTATTCCTTAGTTTGAATTATCTTAAAATATTGGGAGGGAACAAAATTTCTGGCCTGGTTAGTGACCAGAAATAAAGACACAAAGATGAAATAGAGTTAAACAAATATATTAACAAGGAACAAGCAGATACAAACACGAGAAGAATTACCAGCGTGACTGTATTGGTCCTGCTGTCACAGATCTCTGCTGGATCAGACCTCTCTCTCTCTATCTCTCTGTCTGTCTGTCTCTATGTCTCTGTCTCTCTCTCTCTCTGTATCTCCCTCTCCCTCCCCCTCTCTCTCTCTGATGCTTATTTATTGTTTGAAAGAGTGCATTTGTGTATGGGTAAATTACCATAACAATATGCGTATTCTGAAAAGGGACAATTTAACACATCTTTCTATAAATTTAATGTGTAGATTCTGAATTGTAAAATTAAAATACTCTGAACGGAAGTTGTTTAAAAAATAAATAAATAAAGAAGACTAAAAATAGTTGGATCTTTTTTTTTTTTGTTTGCATACACGAAAATGTGCAGTTTACGGAAATGGTACCATAGCTGGGAGTAAGTGACTTATTAGGTTCAAAGTTGAAATTTTGATGGGAAAAACAAGAGATTAGTTATGACCAACTGGAAATTCTAATTAAAAGGAATCCAGATCACACAATAGAGCATATCGAACAGATATTTTCCGTATTTTATGAATGTGGAAAACACTTGTATATGGGAATCGCTACGATGTTTGGGTATCTCACAATTTAATGGGAAAGTATTCAATGGACCGCCTTTCCATCCGTGATTCTCTGTTTAAACGCATCAAAATAACTTATTTTGAAAAGAATGATCACAAATGATCAAAAATATATTGCTTAGAATAATATGGAGCGAAAGAGTTCATGGGGAAAAAGAAATGAGCCACCATCAACTACCGCAAAAATACAGTCTGCATTCAAAGAAGGTGATGTACTGCAGCAAGCTAGATTGATTAAAGGCAACAATTGATAAAAAACGCTTTTATTTGGCCAATCGAAAGGGTTTTGTTTTCCATCATGGCAGCACCAGATTTCACATCTCTTTGAAATTGATACAGCATGTTCATCTTCACCTGTCGTCCTCACCTAACTTTGAACATTCGAACTATCACCACTTATTTCAATCACAAATTCAATTTTCTGAAAGTCTGTAAAATCATTTAGATCAATTGATCACTCAGAAAGATACCAAGTTCTGGGAGGATATAGACGTTGGTTAGTTCCTATCTATATCCAACGTCTATATCCACTGGACCATGTGTCCTTAAGGATTGACCCCTGTCGAATAAAACCCATGTCGGCTTGACTCATGTCGGATATCGTCTAGCGACATTTTATTATTATTCACATTTGGATGCATACATATAAAATTTAATCGAGGCTCTTGGAAACGATAATAAAAAAGAAAATATGATTCTATCTGAGGGTAGAATAAAGTTTAATATGCATTACTTGGATGATAATACTTATCAGTTATGATCTGATTTTTTTCAAAATAATATAAAATAACAAAAGTTCGAGCTTTAATTATATTTATTATCTCTCACAGAAATACTTTTATTCAAGAAAATTAAACTATAACTGAAAAGAAATCAAATATTCTTTGATAAATTCAAATATTTAACCAACTTCTCACATCCAAATGAATATAAATAAGGGTAAAAGGGTGCATAATTGTATTTATAATAGTAACAATACATTTTTGATAGAGTCAACAACAAATGTATACAACCAAATTACAAGGTGCATATTTTCCATTCAACCAGATTAAATATTGAAGTGTTAGCATAAAATGTAATACTTCCAACTTCTGTTTTTCTAAAATTATTAAAAATATTATTATTAAGATTATATATTTAGTGTATTTGGCCAACAATAATTCATTTATGAACTTTTAGTTGATGAATAATACAAGTTCTTAATGATTTTTTCTTGTTTCCAGGAAAATATTTGAAAATGAATTGTCCATTGTGTTTTGCGCATTTTCAACTCTCACATACAATTACTAAAGAATATTTTGTGGATTAATAAGGTGGCGTCTGCATATATGCACAGATTCTTTGCTAGTACTTGAGTGCGCATTGTCAGGCGTTGATATGTTGCTTTTTTAAGTATCGCGTCTTCACGTATCATGTATAAATTGCTATTTTTGGTTGTTAAATATATTCAACCATCCCCATATATATATATATATATAATTCTGGATTAAATAAATGTAACAATTAATATTTTATCGAAATCTTTCCTATAGGGAATTGTGGACACTATTGATGAATTAAAAATTTTACAGTTGTATCTTTTCATTGAATATTTTGAATGATATCTATTTTTGCATTTTATAATATCAGTCTTCAAAACACAGAGAATTTTAGATAAATAGGACAAATAATTCTGGAAAAAGAAGTGAGAAAAATGCGAGAGGTTAAACTTGGTTAAACTCTTGGTTAAACTGAGAGGAAGACCCTTCAACATATCTATTATAGTAGCTTATGCGCCAACAATGCAAAACACTGAGGAAGAGATAGAAACATTCTACTCTATACTGGACAATGCCAAGGCTCAGTGCAAAAGACAAGAAATCAGAATAATAATAGGCGACTTGAATGCCAAAGTAGGGAAAGAGAGGGAGGGAGACACGACCGGCAACTTTGGATTAGGAGTCCGCAACGAACGAGGAGAAAAATGGGTCCAATGGTGCACAGCAAATAATCAGGTAATAACTAACACCTAACTATGGACATGGAGAAGCCCAGGAGGTGAAACGAAGAACCAAATAGACTACATAGCCATAAACAGGAGGTGCAGAAACACAGTGGTGCAATGCAAAACCTACCCAGGCACCGACTGCGGGAGCAACCACGTCCCAGTTATTTGCAAACTAAGGGTAGAAATTCGGAGAGTGAAGAAGCCTAGCACGGCACCGAGACTTAAATACAACACTCTCGTGAATGACCTCAACCTGCAGAAAGAATACACTAACGTGAAAAACAAATTGGACTAGGACATTAAAAATGGGACTCACTAAAGGAAGCGATGGTAACATCAGCAAACAACGTTGCCCCAAAGGAAATCAGACGCAGAAGAATAAACGAGTGGATGACTGAAGAGATTCTTGACATGATGCAAAGGAGAGGGAAAATGATGCCAAGACATGGAGGAGAATACAGGAAACTACACAAAGAAATAAGGAACAAATCCAGACAGGCAAAAGAAGAATGGCTCAACGACAAATGCGCAGAGGTAGAGAGACTTAGCGGAACAAATAAAGCAGTTATGCATAAAGAGATGAGAAAACTGACAGGACAAAAAACTGATCCTCAACAGGATGTATAAAAGCCAAGGATGGAACGATAATACTGGAGAAAAAAGAAATACTCCAGCGATGGGAAGAATATATAAAAGATCTTTTCCACGACAAGAGAGAGCAACCGATAATACACAAAGATGAAGACGGACCGGAAATATTAAATTCGAAGTGAAAGCTGCAATGGCCAAACTGAATAGAAACAAAGTACCTGGTCCAGATGGCATTGTAATAGAGCTGCTGATATCCACTATAGAATAGGTGTGTTTCACCATAACACCCCCCTAAAACTTTACTCAGTAAAAGAAAACAGTTTTCTATATTTTTGTTTTAATGTTTTACAGAAAATATGAAGAAATGAAAAAAAATAAAAAGAACACTTCATTTCTTTAGCAACATCGTAGCGTATCTCCTACGTTTTGGATCCACTTTTCCTTCTAGATCGATGTACCTCAGGTTAAATCGTTGCTGGCGTTGATAGATCAAACATATCGAAAATCACCTCCATAGGCGTTTTTTCAGCGGGACCGCTGTCAACCACGTCTGACGAGCGTTGTCCGATCTGATTAATATGCTGTTTGCACGTGAATATTTCGCCTTTCACCAAGTACATTATATTGCCAATCCTCGTTTCTATTTTTTTAATCTCCCAGAACGATTTATTCCGTTTGTAGACCTTAAAGTATACTTTTTCATCAGAATCGTAGTTTTTATTTGAATAATTATTTCTCTACTTACCTTTGTCTCTTTTGGTAGTAATTTGTCAAAAACAGATCTTACCCGACGTGCAAACATCACCTCAGCTGGCGATCGTGAGGCTGGTGTTCCGTTACTTGGGGTAATTCTGTATACATGTAGAAACGTCTGTAGGGCTTTTTTCTACAGATATTTCCCCAGCTTTCTTTAAAGCTCTTTTTAGGGTGACCACAATTTTTTCAGCTAACACGTTTGATCTTGGGTGATAAGGAGCTGTGGTAACATGTTCGACGTTGTATTCCTTGCAGAAATCTTTAAATTGTTTCGACGTAAATTGACTTCCGTTTTCCGTCACAATTGTGTCTACCACACCAAACCTTGCGAACAATTCCAGCAGAAAGATTTAGTACTTTGCATCGTCGGTTTTCTTATCCTTTGTATCTCAGACCATTTCTAAAAACTCTCCACTACTATAATGTAATTGTATCCATTCAGTGGACCTGAAAAATTCACATGTAACCTAGACCATGGTAGGTCTGTTTTTGGCTAGGGATTAAATTTTATCGGGGGTGCCTTTGCAGCTAAGTCACAGCCTTTACATTTTGCCACTATGTTCTCGAAGTCTCTGTCCATATTCAGCCAATATACAAAACTTCGCATTAGGCTCTTCATCCTAGTGCTACCCGGATGGCAAGTATGAAAATCCAGTAGTATTTGCTTTTGCAGTGTGTATGGAATCACCACACGTTCTCTGTATAACAATACTGTATCGCAAAGCGAAAAAACATTTGTTGTGTACTGGTCACTCGCGGCTATTTTTTATTTTATTTTCAAGATATACTTGTTCCTGGTGGTTCCTTCTTTTATTTTTTCTAGAGTTAACTGAAGTTCCCGAACTGCATTATGCACAGTAAATTTCAGCTCTTCTTTTGACTACAGTGAGGCAATTACTGTGTCTTCTAATGGTCCCCTCATTTTAGGAATTTCCCTCACAGCCCATCAGCGTAGCCAAATTTATTCGATGGTATGTACTTCATGCTGAAGTTATAATTTAGCAGTATTATACCCCATCTCTGTAATCGGTTGGTTGTATGCTTCGGCAAACCCTTTTAAGACCCCAAAATCGAAATTAGAGGCTTATGATCAGTTTGTAGCTTTAAATGTCGACCATGGACAAAACGGTGAAATTTCGCTACTGCAAATATTATTCCTAACGCCTCTTTCTTTATCTGAGAGTAATGCTTCTCAGCCGGAAGTAGTATTCTGGAAGCATGAGCAATTGGTTTTACTTGACCATCTGGCATTTTGTGTAAGATGCATGCTCCTACTCCATATGCACTTGCGTCGCAAACTACTACGATCTCTAAATTTTGGTTGTAATGAGTTAAATATAATTCCGAGTTTGACACTTCCGTTATCTTTTCAAATGCTTTCTAGCATTCATTAGTCTACTTCCAGGGTTTTCCTTTCTTCAATAATCATTTAATGGTGCCCGAAGATCATACATTTTAAGGATGTATATTTAGTAATAATTCACTAATCCCAAAAAACTTTGTAATGTCGTAATATCATTCGGAGCCGACATGTCTTTTATAGCCGCTGCTCACTCTGGATCTGGCCTTCTACTATTCTTATCGATGATCTGCCCGAGATATTTTATTTTCTCCATAAAAACTCACATTTGCTTTCTTTGAGTTTAAATCCAAATTCCTGTATTCTTGAAACTACTGTATTTACATGTTCTATCTGTTCTGCTATACTTGTACTTCTCATGATGATGTCGTCCACATATGCTACGGCAAAATCTAGACCACCCAACATCGAATCCATTACTTGCTGGAAAATGGCGGGCATGACCTTGATCCCAAAAGGTAGTCTGTTAAATTTATACAGACCCCGACGTGTGTTTATACACAAAAGTTTTAACGTTTCCTTTTCTACCGGCATTTGCAGATATGCATCGCTGAGGTCTATCTTCGAAAATATTGTGCCTCCGTTTAGCTTCGCAAATATTTCTTCTGCTGTTGGTAGGGGATAATTATAATCTTTGAGTGCCGCGTTCAAATCCGTCGGAAAATTAGCACAAACACGAATTTCTTTAGACTTTTTTTCACGTATACCGTCGGTGTCGCCCATTCACTATACTCAACATTTTTAAGTACACCGATTTCCTCTAATCTGTCTAATTCTTTATCTATCTGTTCAATTGAGGCAAACGGCACATTCCTTTTCTTTTTGAATACCGCCTGAACGTTTTCTTTTATCTAGAATTTTGCCCCCATCTTGGTACACGTTCCCAAACCCGGAGAAAAAACAGTAGAAAACGTTTTCTTAAGTTTCTTTATTAATTTTTGGGCTTCGGTGTTTAAACTTTCTACCTTGTAACAGAAAGAATTTATCGGTAGATCCCATAATTGGAATTCTGTTATCCAATTCGTACCAGGTAAGTTCGTGGTATTTTCCATGACAAATAGTCTAGTTTTTTGCGTTTTTTATTTAACGTGACGTTTGTAACAAATTCTCCAATAAATTGAATTTTTTCTTCCGTCACTGACCTCGCGATTTTCTTTGTCTTCATTAAAGTTGGTTTCCCCAACTTCTTCCACGCATGCAAATTTATGATAGATAAATCCGAACCCGTGTCAAGTTGCATTTTTATATTTTTATTACTTATTTCGATGGTAACAAATTTTCTGGTTATTCCATCTTTTACCTCGTTGGACTTTAATTTTCTTATTTTATTGTATTTATTTCTTGACCTGCAATGCGTGCTTTTATGTCACATTCTTTTACAGTTGAAATATTCTTTCATTCCTAAAATCGCAATATCTGTACCAATGTAGTTCACTGCAAGCAAAACATGGCTACGGGAGCTTTGGTTTATTTCTCTCTGGGATTTCACTTATTTGCTTGATAATCCGCAATTTTAGAATTCTTTTTGGTAGACTGAATTTTTCCTTAGTAGCGTAATTTTCTTATCTACGAAATACCAAACTGTTCTATCTTTTTTTAATCTCTCTTTACGCTAACATATCTTGTGCAGTATTCTGCCAATTTTTGTACCGTAATACTTGGATCGCTTTCCAATTTTGCCAATACTAATTTTCTCAACTCTGCGTCTCTTTCCGATACCAGACCCTGAACAGACACCAAGCACTTAAATTTGTCTGCGCTTAATTCTGCCAGCTTGAATCCTTTACAATTCTTGTTTACATTGTCTGCGTACGTTATAGAGTCTTGTTCGTCATCTTTTGTCAGATTTAAACATTTCCACCTTTTGTGAAACAGAGATGTCTTTTTACTAATTAATTCACTTAATATATTTACAGCCTCGGTAAAAGTCAACTCGCTAGTTTTTTTCGATAAAATGTAGTTTACCAATTTGTTATACTCAGCAGTTCCTAATTTGCTTAAAAGAAGCCTAACCTTCTTTACTTCAGACCATGGTGGTGGTCCTCGTTATACACGTCCGTATATTTTTTATAATATTCCGAAAAAGTTATTTCTTCATCTGGATTGTATGTGAAAATTTCAACTGAATTCCATATTGTATTCTCCGGGAAATAATCATTTTGTAGATTTTTCTCGTTCCTCTTCTCAGTTATTTCCAGAATTTGTTTTGCACCTCCCTATGTATCTGTTCCATTTTTTGTTAGAATTGCATTTGTCTATTGAAAGTTTTCTCTTGTATCTGCATCTGGAATGTCTTTTGTTGCTCTAATATTTTCGTCTGTTGTTTCGACTGGAACTTAAAGAATTCCAGTTATAGACTTTTACATTCCTCCATTTTCGCAAAGAGTTAACACAATGCCTAATACTGTAGAGGGGGGGGGTCCTACGAATTTGCAATTCGTGACCTATTTAAACAAACTGTATTATCGAGAAAAATATTTCTTTTCTCAGTTGAAAATACGACAGATTTTTCCGTCACTAAGTTGACGTTTTGGTTTCCAAGAAACTTTGCCAATATTTTTTATTTTTTAAACGTGATTCCAAGACGTTGTCGCCAAAATTATTGTGTCGCCAAAATTATTTTGTTGCCCAAATTATTTTTCTTCCTCCGTATGAGTGCGAATTTTGTCGTCCAAAAGAGAATTTTGTTTTTCTTTATTACTCCGAGTGAATTGAATCTTTGTCCGATATCTTCGTCCAATATCTGAATACTCGTCGCCAAAATTGTCTTTTGGCGAATGGGAAAAATTCTTTTTATCTTCTCCACGTGAGTTTGACATAGATTTTCTTTAAGAAGATAGAGACAAAATGTTAGATCATGAGCAATTTCAACTTATCCGCCCTTAAAAGAGAAGAAAATTGATCATTTCTGAGATTGCTGTTGCTGCAAAACTTTAAATACACATTAAAAATCATTCATATTCACCCTGAAAGTGTTGATGCCAAGCTGCTCAAATTAAACAATAACAAAGCATCTGGTTTATATCTAATCAGTGTCACTGTCCTCTGGAACTATTCAAACTTTTATGTTCCCCCAGCATACTTTTTAATATGTCGATCTAGACTAGTCGTAGCTCTCAAGACTATCGTGCAGAAAATATTCCAGGCCTGATAAGAACAATTATCGTCTTTTATGTCATACAAACCGAATTACTAAATTTCTAGAATGACTAACACAAAAATCATTGTACTGACTGCTTGAAGTTAAATAAACAATTAGTTACAAACAACCTAGAACAAACTCACATGGATGTAGCTGCATATCTAAATTATTTTCCTGTCTAAATGATTGCACGGAAATCTGTACAAACAAGCATTTGATTCGGTTCCCTACCAACGGCTTCTGTACAAATTGAAAAAAGTTAAAGTTAGGGGCAAGATATGGAATTGGATCAAATCGTCTGTTTTTTTTTTAACATTCATCAATGACATACCTTTAATTTCAATTATTATATTTAAATTGTTAGCTATTATCTTCACTTTAGGAAGACGGAAATTCATTAGTTGCCTAGAACAAGTGTATGTTAACATTTATTGCTGGAAAATGTGTCGCTTAAAACATGGTGACAAATTGAACTATAAGTAGTCTCTAAATATTATCTAAATTTAGATGCGGTTGAAGAAAAAGTGAATTGAGAATCATAATTTAAAATGATCTATCTACAAGAAAGCATATGGTTAGTATTGTGAAGAAAACCAACCAAAGCTTTTCTCCAACTTTATAATTTCTCAAGAAAACTATGTCTCCCGATTTGTAAAATTTGGTCGCAAAGTTTTGTTTTGCTACTACTCTTTTCGTTGCAATAGGTATCATCCTGTCAAACTTTGACCGAATTTTTCTCGCAAACATTAGTTCAGCTAATGATAAGCCTGAATCTACGTTCGTTATTGGGAGTAATTCTGTAAATCGATAAAAACTTTTCTATACTCATTTGATCAGTGTCCATGCCTTGATTCTTTCAAAGAACTCTTTTAAAAGTGTCTACAAATCCTTCTGCTTGACCATTTAATCTCGGGTGGTAAACAGAGATCGTAATGTGGTCTATAGACAAAGATGTTAGAAATTCTAAAATTCTCTGCTGGTAAACTGTGTCCTGTTGTCACTAAATAAAGTTTTTGGTGCACCGAAACGACTAAAACGCTCATTTAGTACTTTCATTGTATTTGTGGGCATAGTATGTCATATGTCCAGACTTGAATATTTCCGGCTACTGAGAGAAACTGTCTACGACTATTAGTAGTAATCATTTATTGGTCCAGCGTAGTCGATGTGTAACCTTTTTCAACCTTTTCAATAAGTCACTCAGTGGGGCTTTAAGATCATACATTTTGGGAATTAAAATACTGTAATTGTTGGCCAAATCTAAAAACGCCTGTAGATTAGTGACGTTGTTTGATGGTGGCATATTTTTAATTTTTAAAAAATGTTTCGTGTCCGCTTTTCTCCCATTCTCGTCGGTTTGATATTTTAATTGCTTCATGAAGAACTCGCATTTATCTAAACTTAGCTTAACGCCATATTCATCAATCTTCTGGAATACTGCCTTGATACGTTTTTTGTGCTGTTCGTTGATTTCGATCTTTAGCAGAATATCGTCCAGGTACGCTATGGTAAACTCTAGCTCAGCTAACACGGTGTCTATTATTTGTTTAAACAAATTGAGAGCTACCTTTAACCCAAACAGGAGACGATTAAGCTTGTAGAGTACTTTGTGTTCATTAATTGCTCATAACTTTTAGCACTGTTCATCCACTTTTACGTGTAGAGATGCGTTAGAAAAATCTTAGAAAACATTTTGCTCCTATTCATCTTAGAAAAATATCCTCCGGTGAAGGTAACGGATCTGTGTGGTCTTTCAGTCATTTAATCTGGTTGAAAAATCTGCACAAACTCCGATCTATTCGTCATACACTGTAGGCGCTGACCAATCCGAGTCGTCAACTTTAGAAATTAAATCCATTTTCTCTAAACATTCCAGTTCTCGATTTACGGAACCTAAAGCTGAAAATGGTACATTCCTTTTTGGTTGGAATACTGTTTTTTAAAGAATCTAAAATATCACTTTTCGAACCTGACCTCGCTTTTTGTGCATTAACGGAGATCTTCAGAAAACACACGTGGAAATGCGTTTTTCAGCTCAAAGATAATTTTTTCAGTTTCTTCAGATTTTTTCTTTACTGACACGTCCAGTTTGTTACAAAAAGAATTTATTGGTAATTCCGATAAATCGAAAAGCAGGATGCAATCCGCACCAAATAAATTCGTCGTACCTGGAAGAATATAGACCTTTGATTTGAAAGTCCTCTTACGTTGCAGCTAAATTTGCCACTGAAGTTTAGCTTTTCCCAGACACTCCTCTAGCTATTCGTTTGGTACTCGTAAATGAGGCACAACCTATTTTCTTCCATGTGCTTACAATATATGACTACTAATATATAATTCCACATAGGCGATAAAGAGTGTGGGACATTCCATTACAACACAACCTTAGCCTAGACCGCCTGGCTATACCTACAATTTTCATTTTCTAGAACTTTCTTGCTCTAAGTATGTCAGTTTGGAATGCAGCAAGCGTCTAAGTACGTTATTCCCAGTGATTAATATTGTAGTAATTGTTACGGTAATCTATGTTTACCGTGCAATCATAGTTAAACACGGGATGGCTCTTCGGAATTTTTTTCTGCTATACGTATCTATCCATTCCAGGAAGGGTCCATTTTCAGACGATGGTAGCAATTTTGAAGGCACTATATTTGAAGAAGATTGAGAGAAACATTTGCCATGCAAGATTTGTAGTTGACTCATCCAACGTTCAGTAGAGTAGAATCGTTATATAGAACAGCATATCAGGAGATGCTTTTCGTTTGGCTTCAATTTGGGCACTAATGAGGGAATAGTTTGACATGACCATATGAGGTAAAAAAAACAGCGAGACATTTTTCAGAACAGACATTTATACACATTTATATTTAAAAGAAATATATATTGTTTTTATTACACGTGGCACAGGCGCACACACACACACACACTCACACTGTAAAATTAAGAACAAACGTTAACGAACTGTAAATTTCTTATTGTTTTTTCTTCATATTATATATATATATATATATATATATATATATGTGTGTGTGTGTGTGTGTGTGTGTGTGTGTGTGTGTGTGTGTGTGTGTGTTGAATACATGGATTCAAATTCGAAAAGATGAATACAATAAGTAACAGGAAAATTATCTTTAATTCAACATGTTTCACTTTATTAAGCTTCTTCAGAGATTTGTTTATAGGACAATGATTTAATTTTGTTAATTTAAAAAAATAAAAACTTTTTAAAAATCAAAGAGAGTGTGTTGACTGAGGTTTTGTTTCGTTGGTCTGATACGTGTGACATGAAATAAAACAATATATCCTCATTTTTAAATGTAGAAAACCTATGCCTGTTTATATATAAAATTATATATAATATGAAGAAAGGACAATAAGAAATTTACAGTTCGTTAACGTTTGTTCTTAATTTTACAGTGTCCAATGCAAAAGTAGAGCTAAACTGGACATTTGTTTGATCTAATCCAGTCATTCCTCTCTAACCGCACATTGAAGGTAGTATTAAACGGACATGCCTCCCAAAACTACCATACGAACGCTGGCGTCTCTCAAGATTCTATCCTAGGTCCCACGCCCTTTCTGATCTACATTAATGATCTCCCAGATGCCATTAGATCCCAAGTAGGCATTTACGCCGATGACACCACAATTTACTCTCGCCTCGATCAGAAACCCGGTGTGGGCGACAAAGCGAACCTCGCTGCCGAGCTTGAAAAGGAAGTGGTAGGAAGTGGCTCGTGAATTCCAATGCTTCCAAAACGAAGCTGCTATCAATTAACCACCATAGACAATCACACCTACCTCCCATTAGCATGGAACAGGCTTGACTGCCTGAGAGTAAAAAACTACGCCTCCTTGGCCTTACACTCTCGGCGGACCTCAAATGGAATGACTATATCGAATCCATTGCTAGTCCGCTTCTATGAAGGTCGGTTCTCTGTGCAGGGCCCGGAAATTTTTCCCGTCTGAATCTATCCTGCACATATATAAATCTACCATCCGCCCGTGTATTGAATACTGCTGCCACATCTCGTCGGGTGCCCCTACTACTCTACTCGGGCTTCTTGACAAAATACAACGGAGAATCTGTAAAGTGATCGATCCTGTCTTGGCGGACCAGATGCAACCACTCTCACACCGGCGTGACGTGGCTTCCCTGTGCCTCTTCTACAAGTACTTTCACGGCTTCTGCTCCGATGAACTTAGGTCATTGGTGCCGCCTAGGTAGGAATTTACACGAGATACTAGATTAGTAACTAGGTCCCACTCTTTTACAGTGAAATAGATAAGATGTAACCGTAATTTCTACTCCAACAGCTTTTTTTTCTCGCACTTCCCGCCTGTGGTATTCCCTTCCACATGCCTGCTTCCCCGACGGCTACAATCTCCAGGAGTTTAAATATAAGGTCAATAGACACCTTCTAACACACTAACTTGCATATATTCTCTCAAACACTCTCACCATCTAACTAACCCTCATTCTCGGTATCCTTACCCGTCTATCACCCTCCTTCTGACATTTTCTATATCTAACCATCCTTTTCCCATCACTTCCCCGACCCTATGTAACCCCCTGCGCAACAGTGGCATTGGAATGCCTTGCCCGGGGTGAAATGCTTAAAAAGAAAATTATTGTAATATAATTAATTTAACATTTTCACGACAAAGAATTTCGGAATTATATTTTTCCTATGATTCCATCTTCAATAGATATTTTTTTTCAGTAACATTTCAAAAAAAGATATTCCGTTACCTGCCCTGAAAATGATTGCTTGATGATGAAGTCATAGTAAAAATATGATTCCGAAACATGGAAAATTCTGTCTCACGAAAATGTTAAATGAATTATATTTCAATAATATATATATATATATATATATATTGTTTACTACTTAGTTTTTGGTCATAATAAAATTAGACCAGTGCATATTTGTATTAAAAAGTGTTCAATACAATTATATCGTAGAACCTAGTTTACAAATAAAGAATATATATATATATATATATATATATATATATATATATATATATATATATATATATATATTCAAACAAAATATCTGAGAAATTGTAAAATCCGCTGCAATTAGTGTTAATATCGGAACAGTAATAATTAAATCAATAGAGGAGAAAATAATTCTGAAAGTTATAAAATATAAGTTTTTCCAAGTAACATGCCTTAGTAATTTTTTAATATATTAAATATTGTGCCTATCAAATGTTTCTCTGGACATTAAGATATTTTAAGTTTAAAATTAAACGCGTACTAAATAATCGAAACACTGTTTATGTTCTTAATAAATGTGCAAAATTTACTTAAAAGTGGTGAAAGAATATGACGTGATATTATAGTGGGTTATTCGTTATAGTGTAGCATGTGTGTGTGTGTTGAAACAGTTTAGTTTGATTTGGCCTTGTTTGGCCTACATTACTTTTATTTGTAAAAACCTTAATGTATATAGAATTGTTGTTTCTATTTACAATTTTTTACATTTTCTTGTTTTATACCCACATTAAAATGTAAAAAATTGTGTAAATAGAAACCACAATTCTATATACATTAAGGTTTTTACAAATAAAAGTAATGTATTTTGGTTGATGCAAAGTCGTTAAACTGTTCATAGTAAAATGAGTTTATGTGTGACACCTGCCCCCGGCTGGCTGGCTGCCCCTCGTCAGGAACCTGTTGTGATGTTGATGACCTGAACCTGAGTTGGCTGATGCTATCAAAACGGCACAATTTATGACGACACTCTCGGGTCGCTAATCTTGATGATCGCCTCGTCACAGCAGCTGGTCCTCAAGACGTCTATTACAACGGTGAACTCCCCTGCCCACCCTGTGTTCTTTGATAGCAGGAAAGTCACGTTGAAATCCCGGTAGTCGTTTCTCTACCACCTCAAACCAGACCGGTCACTCGTGTACACTTGTGTTGAAAAAAAAATTACATGGTACCAAAAAAAAATGTAATGAATAAGTTCGAAAACGCCTGGATGAGTTACAAATAAAAGTATTTATCTATAAAAAAAAATAATTAATAATAAAAGCAGAATGTACAATCGCCGAATGTCAAAGTTTACAACAGAAAGAAAGATTCGTCTAAGTAATCAGAGCTTTTGATTTTCCAAATAAAATATTCTTTTCATAGCGGAGCGAAGTTTTCGTTAAGAATAATCAGAGATTTCAATTTTTCAAATAAAGAAAGTCTTTTCATAACAGTTCAAAGTTTTCGTTAAGAATAATTAGAGCATTCAATTTTCCAGATAAAAACAATTTTTTTCATAACTCTTTACCGAAGCTTTACGGAAATAGCCGAAGTGTTACGACAATGGCGACGGCGGCGGTGGGGTCGTTTGGTCACTGTCGCTCGACAGCTCTGAAACTAACTCTGATTTTTCTCACTGGAGTCTCGATTTTTATACCTGTACTCAATTCTCTTGGGGAATGCCGAGGGACACGGGGTATCTTTATGCAAATCAGATCCTTGACCAATGAGATTATTATATTATCTGACCTTAATTTAACCCCATCAAAAGTCCTGACACCTTGTTATGACTATCGCCATTTCTCACTACCACTGGCCTTGTAATTCGCTCCTGAATACAATGGGAAAAATATAATTTTCTTTTCTTTTTCCCCAATTTCCAGCGAATTTCTCTATTTTTTTGGATTTTACAGGTACATAAGTATTAAATATATATTTTTTAAACAGAACTTATATCGCAAATTAGCACAACTAACAATACCACTAATAATAATTTCTTTCACTCCGTTGTATTAAACCAAAAAGTATATTTACATAGAAAAAGGGTTACATTCCTATCCTACCCATTTTGTCATTTAAGCATTAAATGACATTACAAATCCAAAACACTATTTCAACGTATAACTTTACAAGATTCTCTTTTTTCAGCCATGCAAATTCAACAAAAATGTCTTTTACTAAAATGTCTCTTCAAACAACTGAAAAAGTCCATTTTTCACCTTTGGTTCCATCTACATTTTATTCAACCTAACCATGTAAATTTAATAAAAAGTCCTTTATTAAAAAGTCTTTGCAGACAACGAGAAAAAGTTCCGTTTTTTTTTTTTTTTACTCTCGATTCTGTCTAATTTGTTCAAACCTAAACATGCAATTTCAACAAAAAGTTTTTTCTGTCAACCTGAAAAAGAAATAAAAAATATGCGCGCGCGCGCGCGCGCGTGTGTGTGTGTGTGTGTGTGTGTGTGTGTGTGTGTGTGTGTGAATGGGATGGAGGTATTTTTTTTTCTTTTTCATGAATTGTCTTTCTTTTCTGCTCCGCTGCGGTTGTTTCTTTAGGAAAGTAGACACTCTATGGTATCTCCCTTTGTCTTTTTTTTAGTGCAACTTGCCAGAATTTCCCCCAACCGATCTCCGTTTAACATTTCTATTTTGCTGCTACTATTACAGTAATGCATATTAAAGAACCTAACACTGCTGACCAATTTATTAGAATTTTGTTACCGTCCACCCAGACCATACCTCCTTCTCCCAACATCTTTAGTTGACCTCTTAACCAATTCCTATTTTTTTTTGTCTTAGACTCATTGTAAGGCTTGGCTGTTTTCACTATACTTTACGTTATGTTTGGGTTGTTTCCATATTTTTTATTTCAATTTCCACACGTGGCTAGTCAAGTTTGTACAGTTTTTTAAGTTTTCTATTTTGAATGTAGACTTGTGATTGAACCACCTGTTCTTAAAGGTGTCTTTGGTTGATCCGAAATATTTTTGTTTTTTTTGGTCATTTAAGTCGTGTAAATGACTTCTTTTGTATTGAAAAGTTCTTGAAGTGGGCATTTTTTGTTCCTGCAGTTGCATTTTTTATTAGTGATCTTGTTTTGTACAATGCTATCTAAATTTCTGGCGTTTCGTTTTTTATGAAACTATCTAAATTACTAGTACAACTATTACTTAGCCTGATTGTGTTTCTATTGAAAATTTTGTTTAGTTCTGAGCCTTTTGGAAAGTGTCTATCAGTTTAAAAAAATATTTGTTCTATTTTGGTCTTTACCTCTAAATTGTACATGTCTGAACGGGCATTTTTCCAAAATTCTTTCATACGAACGCGGGACTATCTAAAGTTCTACCTTAGGTACTACGCTTTTCTTGATCTTCATCAATGATCTTCCTGATGTAATCACATCACAAGTAGACATCTATGCAGATGACATCACAATTTACTCTCGTCTTGGTAAGAAATCTCCCATAACTGGCAAAATAAACCTCATTGCTGCCCTTGAAAAAAACCTCCAATCTGTGATGGATTGGTGTAAGAAGTGACGTGTAAGGTTGAATACTTCCAAAACGAAGCTGCTCTCCTTTAAGTATCATAGAGAAACTTTCCTAACTTTTATTTTATGGACGACGCTAGTCTTCCAGAAAGCAAAAAACTGCATCTCATTGAATCAATAGCTACATATACTGCTGTTTGGACACTGTGTCGGGTCAGGAAGTTTTTTCATCAGAATCCATCTTGAACATTTATACTCTACCATTTGTCCATGCATTGAATACTTTTGCCATATCTAGTAGGGTGCTACTGCTGCTCATCTCGTGGTTCTCGACAAAATCCAAAGGAAGATCTGCAATGTAATCGATCCCAATATAGCAGCTCAACTTCAGTTACTTTCACACCAACATGATGTGGCTTCTCTCTGTCTTCTACAAATATTATCACAGCTTCTGATCTGACGAGCATCTTTCCCTGGTTCCCCAAACACATAAATTTACCCGTGCTATTAGTGTGTCAACTAGGACCCAACCTTTTACCGTAAAAATAATCATTCAGCCGCCACAACTACTCTTCTCTGTTTCTTCTATCGGAGTTCTTGCCAGTGGAACTCCCTACCATATACTTGCTTTTTTCTTCTTGATTCCCAAGTTTCTCTTATCTTTTTTTGCGACATCTCCGGTAACTTGTTTCCTCTTTCTTTTTCTTTTCTTTTCTCTCACTGTAACCCCTTACACATCACTTGGGGTGAAGCAATTATAAAAAAATTATCGTGAGCAGTCAGATATGATTTTTATAAACGGCCGCGTGCATGATAACATCTGACATACATTGTTTGCTACGCACTGGCTGACATATACCATGAAAAATGGATAGGTTGGAAAGGACCGGTTCCACGGCTTGCATGTTCCCCCCGAACTCAATCTTTTAAATGTTTTCCCTGTGGGGGCCACTTAAAATTTGTTTATGCAGAAACGTATAAGCGTGTCAAGGGGTTCTGCGGAACCATTCGGCATTGTGTAGGGGTATTTGAAAGGGTTCGCCAATCAATGATCTGACGAGTGCATGCGTGTATAGAACCACGCATTTGTTCTGAGTTGCAGTGTTGAGATACAATGCTTGCTTTTGGATATATGTTTATATTAACAATTATTTCATTTTGATGCCAGGAAGCCGTCCCCAAAGTTTGTATAAGTATTTTCAATACAACCTGTATATGCGCATCAATTAAAATAGAAATAGATCATCTGTCCTCAAAAGAGGATCAGCATACTGTAAAGTTATTGTATGACGGGGACAAAACACTGTAAGGTGCAAAATATTAGACGTCAACGAAAAAAAGAAAAATGAAACCACTGACAAAATAATAAAAAAGACTTTAAGAATGTCACAAAAACTGATTTGAGAACAAGTGTATCAAGTAAACAAATGAACAAGAAAATATTCGACACTACAGTAAGAATGTAAACAAAGAAAAATGTAGAATATGAAGAACATGACAGACACAAATGCAAACAACATGTTACATTTAGGTAAATATCACAAGTATTATATGAATGTAGTATTTATATTGATGGTGATTATGACTTCACTGTGTGATTTCTATCCTTAATAGAAATAGTCAGCCAAAAGGACTGAGAAGACAACAGAGGAAGATGAAGTATTACAGAACCCCATGACACGCTTGTACGTTTCTGCATAAACAAATTTTAAGTTGCCTCCGCAGAAAAAAAAGTAAAGTGCTAAAAAGTTCTCACCAGATGTACGTCCCTATTTCAGTATTCTCTTGTTTGGTTCGAAACAATGATTTTAGTAATTTTTTCGGACCAAAAACATTACAATGTTTGTATTGTAACTTGAATTAAAAGTTTAAATTTTCTGATGTCATAATACATACTGAAAATCATTGCAAGGTTTACGAGAAGATATTCTGAATGGTACAAACAACAACCAAAATCCTTTAAGCTAACAAATATATTCATACAAAAAAATACGCCTTCACATTCTCAAAACCTGACTACTACACTACTCTCCACAAAGGTTTTGAAAAGACATTTTGAAAGACATAACGTAGTTAACTGCGAATTACTTCAAATTGAAAATCTGAGAAAACAAATTAATTTAAAAAAATGTAAATTGATCAAAAATAATGATAACTAATACCTGTTTAAATAAAAAAGGGTTAAAATAACTCTCAAATAATGCCAGATGTTTTTATCTGTGTATTAAAATGTCCAAGTTGCTTAATTGTACAGCAATAGTTATAATACATTAGCTTCAATTGGTAAAAGTAAACCAAAAGTTTCTCTGCACTGATTTTCATTTCCTTTGCCAATAAAAAATACCTTCACCAGAAAAAAGATTCTGTTTATAGCAATATTTCTTTTGCGATTGGATGATAGAATCCATGCTTTGTGAAACATTTTGTACCACTTATGAGGCAACAGATACTAAAGTTTGATTCTATATGCACTGGCTGATTTTCTCATGTTATCTATTTGAAATAATTTATCTTGAACAAGCAGTTAGGAATCTATAATTTTCTATTCAATCAATTATTTTTCATTTTATCTTCAATTATTTTGTACATAAAATTGTGTTGATAATATTAATGTACATTCCTGTTTAGATTTGATCTAATACAACAGTTTTCAATACTAATAAATTTTTGAGGCGGAGTTTGTTTATAAGATCATAAATTAATATTCTACTTAATAGAATCAGAGTCCTAAATCGATACTAAATATAAACTGCAGATGCATTCTAAAATATTCCATATTTTATTTATAGTCTATTAAAATACATAAATGTTTCAATATAAAGTTAAATCTGTGTGCTTTAAAGATATTAAATTATATTAATATTAATGACGAAATATCGAGTAAAATTGCATACTAAAATATATTTATAAGATTCTGAAACTTCTGTGATAACTTGAGCATGTTTGAAATAGAAAACAAAACGGAGAAAATAGTTATGACTACTTCAGAAATTATATGCTACTGCAACGACAAGATATTAGAGTACTTGCTTATTATTCGAAAATCTTAAAATAGGGTATCGTTACATTTTATCGATTTCCAAATGGTTATTCATAGACATTTACAGAATAAATATTCTGGAAACTTCAGTGTAAAACCCTTTGGAAAATCTTATTCTGAATCAGTACGTAATCAAGAAAAATAAATGAATTATTCAAGAAACAAAATATGTATTTATTAAAATTAGTATATTTTGAAAGTTGTTTTTTGCGTTTGTCCCCAGGAACATGTTGAAATGGCACTGACAATTTCTGAAGGTGTTAAACATTGTACAGAATATGAATTTATTTTTGTATTAATCGGTCTCTCTAGCTTAATGCAGAGACCAAAATCTTATGCCTAAGTGGTGAAATTCTTGTAAATATGGGATATTAACTTAGAAATTGGAGGAGGGCATGCTTTGTTATGATGATTGTGCTAATATCAGTGAATACGACTAGCTGAGTTAAATGAGAACAGTAACGACCAGCATCCCCTGTTTCCCATTTTTTGGCCCTATGCCATATTTTGTCTTTTTTACAAGTAAATATTCATTCATCTCGCCTCTCAATTGTCGAGAAGTGAGCGTTTTTTTCCTTCTTCCCCCAGCTCATCTCTAAGTTACATATTTATTTTTTGCATAAAGCAGAAAAATAATGATGGATGATGAGTACTTATCTTTCGGTTTGATCATGAAGTTTTTTCACTGATTCAATACATCCCTCATACTTTTAAGACTTGTATAGATCATAGCAAGTTCTTTATATTTTGGTGCACTGAAACACACTGTCGCAATCCACCAACTTCAATACAAGTAAGCAAAATAAAAATAAATTTCTCCACACTCACATGCACTATTACAATATAAAATACATATTCTTAAAATGATAGATTATGTTATTTTATTTATCTAAAAATTTATTCATGAATTGGTTGAATTATTTCTTTAGATATTATGGTTTGATTTTTATTTTATTATCCATCTTTTTAAAATATATTTGAGTATAAATATGTATCCTTTTTCCTTCATCTTTAAACAGATGTATTGTTACACACCAAGAACATTATTAAATTAATTATAATTATAATTAACGCAAAAATAAAATCTCTATTTATCTTCGAAAAATAAAGATTTTTTCTCTTAATTTAGTATCAAAGGCTAACAAAGAAATATTTATGTTGAGAACTATTTTTAATGTTTGAAAGCAAGCTGATTATCATGAATAGTTCTTCTCATTTAACAGAAACAATGGTATTACCTTCAATTATCAGGATCACTTCTGTGGAAATAAAATTAGTGAGAAACAAAATGAACCACAAGACATACGTTTTTTATTTATTCTTACATAATCATTTTTGATAATACAAGAATTTTCTCAAACTTTTGGATGTATTTAAAAATACATTCTACTTTGGATTTCCAAACCAATAATAACTCTCATGTAAAATGCAACAGATAATCATTATTCAATACTGCAATTGATTACAAACTTTAATTTCCAACACAAATATATCATGGAACTTAGGTGCAACTAAAATGATTATTTTTACTTACCGCTAATTGAAATATTAGCGTTTTTCATTTAATATTTTTAAATCTTACATCTCAATTTTCCCGCCAAAACTTTTTTAAGATTAAATAAACAAAATATTAACTTTTTAATTAAAAAAATATACGAATAAAAATTCATGATGATGGATTCAAAAGTAAAAAGTGTTAAGAAGAAGAAAACAAACACGCAGAAATCAGATTTATCCAGCGAATTAATATTTTTTCACTGATTCTGGTTTAAAGAAAATAATGGTCACAAAAGTGAATAAATATCTAATAATAATCAACCATGATTTGTTAATATGCATTTGAAAAGAAACAGCAAAAAGTGACAGCACCAAATACAGAAAATTTATCTTCATTCTACATCTCAATTTACACATAACTGTTGTACTTTCAAATTTTCAATATTATAAAAGAACTAGATTGCACCATGAGAAATAAATAAAAGTTGATTTAAGTGAAAAACTATTTTAAAAAAAACATTATTTTTATGCGCATCGTTAATAGTAAGTTTGAATTTAAATTCTTTTCATTGTGTGAATTGTAGCACATTGTTATACCACTGCGAAATTAAAGATAACAAAAATGTGTTATTAGTGAAAGCGTTTTATATATTTGAAATGTATATTTTCTTGACTCGATAATTTGATGGCAAAGATCTTTGTTTTTAATTGCTTTTTCCAAAAGACCATTCCTAAATTTAATTATTACATTGAAAAGAAAGTCCTATCATATTTTTAACATGATCAACTTGAGGATACATTTTCAATAATTACGGTAAGAAACATAATTTCAGATTTTTAAGATAAGAGTGGTCAAATTTTGCATAGATTTTAACCATTTAAAATGAGTTTAGATCTTATTCCTATCCAACTATATGCTATATAAATTCTAAAAGGCTATTCAGCAACGGTAGTGGCAAGAAATATTATTTTTGTTTTAACTTTGATTTGGTCAATTTCAATCGGCAAATTTTTATCAAGAACATTCTCCTTGATCTAGACGCTTCAATAAACAGCTTCCGCAAAAGTTGAGGAAAATTATATACGAACTACAAGAAAAATATCAAAACAGACCATTGCAAATCCTTTTCCTCATAAATTAATTATGAACACGAAAATAGGTTCCTCATCATCTATCTGCTACACAGCTTAAACCTTCTGTTGGATACTGAATGGTAAACAGGTAACTAAACCTTTCCTAGAGGATGAAGTTGGATCTTTATCATTGTATCCAAGTAAAACGATAATGGCTAGCACCTGCTTAAAAATGAGAATTCATCCTCCAAAAGGAATACACTCAAAAAGATTTATGCTAAAACTGCCGTCTATCATAATGTGCTAAATCAAAACGAAACAGTTAATGCAGATAAGTATTGCTGAATTTGCAGAAAAAATCATAATCGCAAAGGCGTGTTACATGAAAATGCAAAACCACATATTGGCATAATCACCCAGAAAAAAGGTTGGGATACTAAATATGGCTTTTACTTTTTTTCTCCTCACCTTGATTCATCTATCATCTTTTCAGTTCATTGCAATCTTTTTAAAGAGAAAATAGTTTATTAATTGTGAAGAGCTAAAAATGATACTGACCTGAATAATGTCTGCGTGATCAGTGATATCTTGATTAAATATATCAGTTAAAGCTAAATAATTATTTTTCTTTTCATTTACAAATGAGATAGGGTCTCCTTTCCAACCTGAAGAAAAAGTTAAAGATTAGTTTCTATAACTCAGTAACTAGTTTTTGAATATGGCGAATTATGAATATGAAGCGATCTATTAACTTCATTTTAAAAGTTAGAATATTCGAGTGAGTCGAATTTAAAATAAACCTTTTTTTAAAACCGTCTTTATAATAAGTAAATATGTTTACCATGTCCATATATTGAGCGGCATAGGTATAATATATTTATTGCTTAGCGTAACTAAAAATCATCCTTTATTAAACATTCGATAAATAAAACGATTTATGGAAAGTTATGACACTCTTTCGCCATTATCTCGTGTATAGAAGGAAATATGTCTCTTCCTAACACTCATTTATTGGTACTGGAAGTCATTTTCTTAAAGATTTTACCTACTTGCTAAAATAATATGACATCCTTTTTAGTAACAAATTTAGTGTATTGAAAAGTATATATCAAACGAGTGACCATGACATCCATTAATTCTGAGGATCAAAATATATTCAATAAGTAATATAGGTTAAATCTGTTGTTCGAATATATTCCACAGTTGTATGATAGCTCATGGACTGTATAAGCTTTAAATTATTCTATTCAGTGTTGGTAAAATTGGTAATTCATTTGTTTGAAATATAATTGTGGTTATATACCCCCATATATGTATATAGTTTGCTTATTTTAGTTTTCATGTGCATAATAAATATTTGTATTAATGTAGAAAGAGCGGTGAATTAAATGTGATTGTGTAATCATTACTGTATTTGATATATTGGTTGAATTTGATGTTACAGAGCACTTATCGAAAATATATATTTAGATAGATTGATGTTAATGTTTACACAATAGTTGAATTACAACTTTTATAAGGAATAATTAGATTAAATTGTTTACAAGTGTTAAAACATGTAACTCAGTTTAGTAAAGCAATGCAGTATGTTGTACATTTTTGATGTAATTGTATTACTGCTTATATATTTATGCCATTATGTTTATATGAAAAAATTATCTTAATAACAATATGCAAATACTTATATCAGCATAAATATGCATACGAAATTGTACGAAACATTTATCGACTGAAAGCATTTTCCTAAATGACCAAATATAGGAAAATATTTTGAATCTTTTCTTGACCGATCCAATAACTTTTCAGCAACCCTCGTTTGATAAAAATAATTCAATGTAAAATATTTTGGTGATTTAAATTAGACGACAATTCAAATAAAGAAATAATAAGCAACATATATCTGCCACCAAACGCAGAAATAGATGTGAATATACTTATGCTTGTAATTTTGTGTTTTTATAGGTGTGTTTGATCTAAAGTGGCTATTTTGTATGATTTCATGTGTTTGATAACAGTTCTTCATATTGTAATCTTTCTTAAACTAATTTCTTAGACGAAAAACATACCAATTTTAATTGCACATTTTTAAATAACTGAATATATTTTAAATACTGAAATACAATATGGAATCATCAAATCAGAGATTGTTCAGTGTTTAAGATTTTAAAAAATTAACTATTTGACTTACACCGTATCACATCGACATTTATCTTTTTGTCATGAAATACAAATATTCCATTTAATTAAAAGAACAAAAAATGCTTACTTGACCATCTCAGCAGAAACTGAGTAGAAAACAATTGCAAGCCAGACAAGAATAATTATCAAATAAAATATAATCTATAAAAATTACAAAGTTTAATTAATTCTACCTCAATATTTTCTGTTCATATATTCTCATTAAAACTGTATTTCTGGACAGATCAATCATAAAATATGTTTAAAATGTGAGAACATTTATCTCTTCGTGAGATGAATCAATAAAACGATGAAATTATATTATCACAATATCCAAACCAGCATTAATTTTTTTGTGTAATCAGATTTAATGGAATTCAAGAAACTGTGGATTTTTCAGTAACTTATATGTGAATTTAGATTCTGCTAAATATCAGTAATTGTATTAGGCTATCACATTTAAAATGACACACTGTAAAGAAAAATGAATAAAACGCTTCTGAAATGTCAAATAACTAATTTATTTAGTTGAAAAAGACACTGAATGACGAATAACTGTTCTTCAACGTACTTCGAAGCGTTTGATCCTATCTTTAAAAATTCTCATCCTTTAATGTGATTGTTCAAATGCTTCGTTTCCTTCTTCCTCATTTGAGAATGTTTTATTGCGTATGAAAAGCTAAAAATGCATAAATATGTGAGAACCAATACGAAAGATATTAGCTGAATATGGAGGATGAGGCTAACTTTCACAATTCAGCCTATGCAGTTTTTGAATAGTTGATTGAGAAGCGTGCGACCATGCATTGTGGTGCAGCAAGACTAGGCCATCCTTATTCACAAATTTAGGGTGTTTTTTTTTATTTTTCGTGCATACACTCAATTTCTCCGCAATACAAGGTTGCTGTTTTACCTTGAGGCAAGAATGAATAACAAATAACTCTTTTGAAATACTACTATAGAGTAACTATTAACTTTTTAAGTTGCAGTAGAACTTTTGAAAATTGTTTAGTTATTCACTTGCATTTAACTACTGGTCTACTCTCTTACTGTTGTCAAAAAGTATCCATTTCTCACCGCATGGAATGATTCGATGCAAAAAGAGCCCTTTTCCCCAGTTTTTACTCATACAGTAAAATTGCTCAACATTGTTTCATTGCAATCATTTTCATTGGGCATATGAATAACTATATATTAAAATAAAAATTATCTGAAAAGAAAAAGAATCAGTAATAAGTCAGGACTTTTGCAATAAGGAGGTTACTTCGTTACACGACCGGATCAACAAGCAACCAAAATATTAGTCATTTCGTATGTGAAAACCTAATAGTTCCTTTTCATTTCCTGTAAAGTCAAAGAAAAATAATCTGTTTGTTCATATGAATTAATTTTAGAGTTAAAGTATTTTCTATTTTAATATTGCATGTTCTCTATTTAGTAATTTTTATTTGCAAAATAGATATACACACGTGAGTTTTAATCAGAAAATATGTCGTGTGATGTATGCTACATTCATCATTTACTGAAAATTACCATTTTTATTTTGGTTTGATATTTTATTTGTTAAAAATATTCTGTCAGTTAAGATCATTTCGATTAAAGAAGGAAAATGAACAATTGAAGATAAACGTGAACTTGTAATAGTTATTTAGAATGTTTCCATTTCAAAAACTTAACTAAAGCAAATATCTCAGGGAAATTTCAGGTAAAGATGTGAGAATCAAAATATGTTGTATTTAATATATGATGTGCATATGTTGTCGATACAGACGTTCACACACACACACACACACACACACACACATTCACATGCCTATTGTTATGGCACCATTTATCTTCGTCGGACTCGACTTTTAGTCTCTAGTTAGATGCACATAATCATTCAGTTTGTCACCAGGAATTATAGAGCATTTCTTTATGCCTGCAAATAGAGCAGAGGTTTACTTAGCATGTTTAGAAATCTTGTAGATTTGCTCAAAATCTTATTAAATAAACGCAGGCAGAGCATACGAGCTCACGTACATCTATCTATCTATCTATCTATCTATCTATCTATCTATCTATCTATCTATCTATGTGTGTGTGTCTTTGTATTACATGTTAATAAAGCATTTATACACATTATATATGATAATTTAATTATTTTAAAAGACTATTTCGCAATACATTTGTTTTGAATTCTTGATTTAAGATTGCAGAAATAAAATGTTTTCATATTCTGATTCATTTTTGCGATGCAAACGCATCATTTTCTTCAAGAAAAAATTTGGACTTGATGGGAACAGATTCGAATAAAAAAAAATAATATTGTGACTTAGCATGTAATCAAACGCATTTCTACAGTCATGTGTTTTTTTACAATGAAAGGTATGCAATAAATCATTTCATAATAAGGGTGGATCGACTTTGCTTTGTAGGCATGGCGGAATCTGCCAATTAGATTTCGTTTTGTTTTAGATTGTCGAATTGAGAGTCTTGAAGCAAGTTTAGATACGACAGTTATAATATTGAGAATATCGGATACAAATTTCTCGGTTTGTTTCTCTTCATCTCTATATATTTATATTTTTTCTACTTTATGTTTCGAAATGTATTAAGGAATAACTTTTAGGTGATATTGTCTGCGCATACGACAAGTAACATTACGCCATTGTCATACACAGAGTTCGATAGGTGAATTGTCGCTATTTTATATTTTTAATTTCGCGCACGCGCATTAAG
This sequence comes from Ascarosepion bandense, assembly GCA_037127315.1. Classification (NCBI taxonomy): domain Eukaryota; kingdom Metazoa; phylum Mollusca; class Cephalopoda; order Sepiida; family Sepiidae; genus Ascarosepion; species Ascarosepion bandense. The sequence continues at coordinate 219,860 of JBBBDQ010030385.1, forward strand.
TTTTTATTTTGTCGACTGCACAGTATAGTAGGGTCAGTCGGACAACGTCTCTGAAAATAAAAAAAAAGATCACTATGACACAATTCACTCCTCCAGAAATTTGGAAACGGCATAATGTATTAAATGGTATTCGCACCGGATGCTCTAATACGAACATTTTAGAGTGTTTGGTTGTCAATCTGAGGATAGTACAGAGGATTCGTTAACAGCTGATAGAGCCTAATGATGGTTACGAAGGTTTATTGAGTGATCAGACGTGATGGCAATGTTATACCTCTATCCATATTCCCACAAGGCTTCAGACTCAACACGGAGGTTTATATCAATTGCCTTGAGAAGGTAGTGCTGCAATGGGTCAAGACGGTGGCTACTGGAAGACCCTATGGTTGGAAGACCCTATGTCTGGCAATATAACTCTGCACCAGGCCACACATGTAGGAAATCTAGTCATAGCTGCGACTACATCACCCCTTACATTTTTCCACCTAACATCCCAGACTGCAAATTCCATGATTGTAATGTGTTGTGCAGATGAGCAAGAGACCAGCTAAAATCTTTGTAAAACCAAAGATGAACTGAAGGCAAGTATTATGGCAGCATTCACCAACATAAACAAGGAAAACATCCAGAAAAGTTTCAGAAGATTCCGAAGTCGTCTGGAGGCCGTGACTGAAGCCAATGGCGATTTTATTAAAACATTACTCTTCAGTACTTCAAGATATTTTTGTAAAATGTGTATATGAATTAATAGTTTTATTACATGTGTGTATGGGTTAGAGCCAGTATGCATATTTGACATAGTGTGTTTATACACGCACATATATAAACATTTTTCTGGTGTTAAAAGAAAATAAACAGTTTTCCATATAATTTAACAGAGCTATTACGTTATAGACAATTTTGATATTCTTTAATTTCTACAAAACACAAAAATGTTATTAATGAAAAAAAAAACAATTACATTTTCCTTGTTGGCTGTATTTATTAAAAGATGTTTGTAAGAAAGGTTTCTGCCCAAATATACAATTATATATATATATATATATATATATATATATATATATATCTCGAGTTGTTTGGGTGATCGGAAAGTAATTACGTGTTTTTTAGAAAATATATAAAAAGCAATGTAGTTACATTTATTTCATTATTGAAAAAAGAAATCTCTTCCTTTGCAACAACTATTGCACACATACTTTAGAATAGTGCCATTTTTGTTTACCAAATCAGAACCATTTTGATGTAATGCAATGCTTACCTAATCAAGTTTCTGGCAATACACATCTGCAATGATGATCCTTCTATGTTCAAGTAACTTGTAATAGGTGACACCTTTCATATTCCAAGTGCAATATACCAGCTACTGTGAATGGAATCCTGGTTTAGTTGTTTGCATTGTTTTTTTTCAGTTAGCTTTAATAGCTGTCGTTTTTTTCTATAATGACATGCGAAACCCATTTTCACTGAGATGTAGAAAAGATTGTCATTTTTGTTTAAAGAATGCTGAAGAATGTGGAACGTTGTGTTTGGTTCTCATTTGAAAGCTCATAAGGATCCCAAATTCTTTATTCGCTTCAGATAGCTGAATATAGCAGTTCCAAATCTATGGTGCTGAAAATCGCAGATCCAATGAATACTCTTTCAAAAACATTTAATTAAAACTTTGCTATTTTTCAGGGCGTCATGATCACAACTCTAAACATTTCAGTTCCAAGTAGACATATATAATCATTCATTACATCTGTATACACTTGCATATATGCTTTACATGCTCCTCTAGTAGTTTCAGAATACTTGGTTCTGCTTTCATTAATATAGCAATGGAATGCGTAATTCTGAACATTCTTATATTGGTTAAAGACGAGCGACAGGTCTTCTTAAAGATTCTTTATTATTCTTTTTCTATATTCCAGATCATTTTATTAGTCCTCGGTGTTATTTTAAATAGAAACTCTCCAATGTGCAAATATTTTTGACTTTCAGTTTTTGCTTTGTGCTATATAATATTTTTTTTTAACTATCACGTTGTCGCACGTCATTTTATTTGTCAAATTATCATGTGTCAATATTTAAAAGACCGGCATGACACGTAAAAGAATTTGGAAAAAGACAGAATTGATAATGTTTTCAATAAAATAATGGCTTATGAAAATGGTTAAAAATATAGAAAGAATACTAAAAAATTCTTAACAAAGAATATTTGTTAGTTTTTAAAAAAACTGGTATAAGTGCAAAATAACTCGAAAAATACATTATATATATATATATATATATATATATATATATATATATATATATATATATATATATATATATTAAAAAATGGACATTAAAGTCAACACCCATGATTGTTGGCTGTTGACTTCACTGTCGATTTTTTATTTGAATAATATCTCTCTCTCTCTCTCTCTCTATATATATATATATATATATATATATATATGTGTGTGTGTGTGTGTGTGTGTGTGTGTGTTTTGATCAATATATATATATATAGAGAGAGCGAGAGAGAGAGAGAGAAATAGAGAAAGAGAAAGAGAGAGAACGAGAGATAATATGTTTTGGCAGCAAGAATTCATTTAAATAGGAAGTATTAAATTCAGTCGATAAAATCTGTTTAAGATTCTAGGTTTTATATAGCAGAACTTCACATCCTGATAAAAATTATTAAAAAACTGTCCGAAATTCGTTTTTCTTCTTTTCATCGTGTGCTTTTAACTGCATCTCATTATCAGGAACTATATGTTGCCATTATCGTAGCTAAGGTTTCTTAACTACATTCTGGTATTTTGAGGATTTATATATTTAAAATTCAAATATGTGTGTATCAGTCACCTGTAGATCAGTTTCACACAGCTTGACGACACATTTTGTTTCACATTTTAAATATTGTTTCCTTTGATGTAGGATATTTTTCTTAATGTGTATTTTTCTTTTTAATAATAATAACTTTGAGTATTTTGAGTCTTTTCTTTCAGTGAGTATTCAGTGAATAATATTTTAGTATTATCTACTAATGCTTGTCGTATATTAATTATTACAGTTTAGTAAATGTGATGATCGATATCTGCACTGATTTTTAGTAAAATTAGTAGGTTAATCCACAAGTGATGTAACCAATATAAGTATTTAATGATGCTTTCTTTTATTGGTATTTCAGATGTTAAAGGACTCAAGAATTTATTTATCTTTTATCCAATGGGGACATTTTAGGCCCCGAGTGATTAATAATGATTAGTTTAGACACTTTAAAATTTTGATAGCAAATGTTACGTCTAAGATGATTAACTAATATGTACGCGAGTGTTATATTTTAATGTCTGTTTCAAGTTTGTAGTTCTTATGTATCTGATAATGTTTTCATTGTATATATTAGACTTATTGCTTGCATCAAAACTTTGTAAAGTTCTTTGTGGATAATTTTATTTTCTCGTCGATCACATAAGCAGGAAATTTTTTCTTCACAGATGTATGCTTTATGTTGATCAATTCTTCATCTAAAAATGTGCTTGAACTTTGAACTCATAATAATGAGTAAAACGGTTAAAAGTAAACAACAGAACAAAAGCATGAAATTGGACAATTTATCCGCAATTTATATATATATATATGTGTGTGTGTGTGTGTGTGTGTGTGTGTGTGTGTGTGTGTGTGTGTGTGTGTGTGTGTGTGTATGTATGTGTGCGCGTTTAGATGTTAGAAGAATTATATATTTATCTAGGCACGCATATATATTGTGTGTGTGCGTGTGTGCACTTGTGTGTATCTGTGTGTGTGTAAAGTGATATAATAAATTTGAAAGGAATATATATATATATATACTGTGTGTCATTTTTGAGAATATACATGTCTGTTTATGCTTGTATACGGGCAAGATAATTGGAAATATATATTTATCAAACAGTAAATGGGGATAGAGTTTTTCATAGGCTGTTCATGTATATAACTTCAGGTTATGACATTATTGCAGTCACATCACACTACTCCCTGTTACTGCTTACTTAGGGGCAGCTTAAACTATCCAGAACTGAATGGGGAAAAACAAAATGAAGATAATTTTCGAAATTTTCTTAACTTTTTTCTGTCAGTCAGCCTGTAACTGGTAAGTTTTAGCCAGTCTGATCTTATTTTGCTGTATTTTTTTAATTTTTTTTTATTCTTTTGGTTCTTAACTTTTTTTTGTATAATTTTTGTTCTTGTTTTGTTACTAACCTAAGTTCTCTACTAGTCACTGTTGTAATGCACTGCGACTATGATTGTGTACATTGTTTTTAATTATCAAATTTAGTTTCAACTTATACTAAGTTAAAACTTAGTAAACTTCAGTCACTCTTTTATTTATTTATTTATTTATTTATTTTAATTTGAGTAGATAGTACCTACTATCGCCCGGTCTCATACTCCACCTCCTTCTTTTGGACAGGAGTAGAGGTGATCGCCTTGTTTAGGAAGGGGTTCCCGGTTCATCTCTCTCTTTTTTGGTCTTCGGCTGGAAGCTTTTTGCAGTTGGTGAGTATGGCGGCAACGTCTCTTCATTCTGAGGGTACCGGGTTGGCACTTTCCTGGTTGCTGCTTCCGACTGGTAGTTAGGAGCCCGAACTCTTGCGTAGCGTCTTGAGAGGCTGCTCTGATCAACAGTTGAATAATATCGGGGTTCCTGTAGTGCCATTTCGCGCATGGATGGGCGTCCCGGCATGAATTTCCGATGGGCAACCGCGAGGCCACATTATGCTGCAGGCAGCGCCATTCACCCTCCTTCACCTGCTGCAATTAACGACCATCTGACCCTACTCTAGACCTCTCTCTATCCACAACTAAAACCAGCATACTTTAATAGTGTAGAATCATTCCTTCTAACTAACTCACCCGATATCTTAGCTATATGTGAGACTAACCTTGACCCTTCTATCCCCTCTTCGGAGCTGTTCGTTCCTGTTTACCTTCCCCTCTTCAGGAAGGACTCCAATGTCCATATGCATGGGCTTGGTGTATATGTCAACGAACAACTCCCCCTAGCCAGGGTCACATCTCTTGAATCCCTGGATCATTCCTTCATGTGCTTCCGTCTCTCACTTCTAAGCTCGGTTAGCTATCTCTTCTTTCTCTACCGCTCCCCCTCCTCCTCTGACTGTACGGTACTTGATAGCATCTCTACTAATATCGACAGGGCCATTTCTTCTCACCCATCTGCCCATATATTTGTGTTTGGCGATTTTAACGCCCACCACACCAAGTAGCTTGAAAACTCAGCCACCGACCTTGCTGGGATCCACACCATGTATTTTTCAATAACCCAAGCTCTAACGCAAGTGGTGAACTTCCTCAGGCGTTTCTCTAATAACCCTAACAGAAGGGACTCTTTACTCGACCTTTGCATTACCTCCATCCCAAACTCCTGCACTACCAGGCAACTGTGCCCCCTCGGAAACTCTGACCACGCCGTAGTCTCCGTCAACATCTCAATCCGCGCTAACTCTACCCAAGAAAACCAGACCAGCAGAATATCATACCGCTACCAGAGAGCAGACTGGGACTCGTTCCGAGACTTCCTCTGCGACGTCCCCTGGAACAACGTCTTCGATCTTCCTGACGAAGACTGTGCCTCCGAGGTCTCCTCTTGGGTTAAGGCTGGCATCGATGCTTTTATCCCGGCCAGGAAATTCCAACTAAAATCACATTCGTCCCCCTGGTTCTCACCCGCTTGCTCGGCCGCCATTGCCCACCGGAACCATTTTTTCCGGCTCTATCAAAGCTGCTCGTCGAACCAAAACAGGCGACTTTTCGCCTCAGCACGGAACAAGTGTAAAAAAGTACTGAACGAAGCTAAGAGGGCGTTTGCTACCAGAATGAGGCAACGCATAGCATCCTCTAAGTTTGGCTCCAAAGATTACTGGCGACTCTGCAAAAGCGTGCTCAACAAGAGCAAGACTTCAATACCCCTACTAATCAATGAGTTTGAAGTTCTCACCTACCCAGCGTACAAGGCTGAATGCTTTGCCCGTAGATTCTCCACCAATTCGACACTGGACTCGTTAGGAATACCTACACCCGACTTCCCACCCAGAACTAAAGCTCAACTAAATAACATCCACATTACACCCTCGCTGGTCGCCAAGATAATTGCACAACTTGATCCACACAAAGCGAGCGGCGGTGACGGAATCCCAGTCATAGTACTGAAGAAATGTGCCCCAGAACTCGCCTCTGTACTCTCTAAACTCTATAACCTCTGCCTATCTGCTTCCTGTTTTCCTGCCTGTTGGAAGTTCTCCTGTGTAGTTCATATATTTAAGAATTCTGGCGAACCCTCAGACCCCGCCAATTACCGTCCTATTAGTCTCCTTCCGATCTTTGGCAAAGTTTTCGAAGCCATTATCAACGCCGAGGTGATTCAGCATCTCACGGCCCACAGGCTTCTCTCTGACGAACAGTAGGGGTTTCGCTTCACCAGGTCTACTGCTGATATGTTAACGACCATTACCGAGTACATATACCGGGCACTTGACAAGAATGGCGAAGCCCGAACCGTTGCCTTGAATATCTCCAATGCGTTCGACAGGGTCTGGCATGCTGGCCTCTTGTACAAACTGCGGAGCTACGGGATAACTGGACATCTGTTTGACCTCATTCAGTCATTCCTCTCTAACCGCACATTGAAGGTGTTATTAAATGGGCATGCCTCCCAAAACTACCATACGAACGCGGACGTCCCTCAAGGTTATATCCTAGGTCCCACACCCTTTCTGATCTACATTAATGATCTCCCCGACGCCATTAGATCCCAAGTTGGCATGTATGCCGATGACACAACAATCTACTCTCGCATCGATCAAAAACCAGGTGTGGACGACAAAGCGAACCTCGCTGCCGTACTTGAAAAGGACCTTCAATCCGTAGTGGCCTGGGGTAGGAAATGTGTAGTAAATTTCAATGCTTCTAAAACGAAGCTGTTATCAACTAACCACCATAGACAATCGCATCTACCTCCCATTAGCATGCGACAGGCTAGCCTCCCAGAGAGTAAAATACTACGCCTCCTTGGCCTTACACTTTCGGCGGACCTCAAATGGAATGACTATATCGAATCCATTGCCAAATCTGCTGCTATGAAAATCGGCTCTCTGTGCAGGGCCCGGAAGTTTTTCCCACCTGAATCTATTCTGCACATATACAAATCTACCATCCGCCCTGTATTGAATATTGCTGCCATATCTGGACGGGTGCCCCTGCTGCTCTCCTTGGGCTTCTTGACAAAATACAAAGGAGGATCTGTAACGTGGTTGATACTTACTTGGCATACCGGCTGCAACCACTCTCTCACCGGCGTGATGTGGCTTCCCTGTGCCTCTTCTACAAGTACTTTCATGGCTTCTGCTCGGATGAGCTTAGATCACTGGTGCCGCCTAAGCACGAATTTACATGAGACACTAGATTAGCAACTAGGTCCCACCCTTTTACAGTTAAACAGATAAGATGTAACCATAAATTCTACTCCAACAGCTTCTTTTCTCGCGCTTCCCGCCCGTGGAACTCCCTTCCACAAGTCTGCTTTCCCGACAGCTACAATCTCCAGGTGTTTAAATGTAGGGTCAATAGACACCTCCTATCACCCTAACTCCCAATTATTCTCAGAACACTCTCATCTACCGAACCCTCATTCTCATTATCCTTACCCGCCTATCACCCACCCTCTGACATTTCCTATATTTAATCATCCTTTCTCCACTCTATGTAGCCCCCTGCGCAGTAGTGGCAGTGACATGCCTTGCTCGGGGTGAAACGCTTATATATATATAAAAAAAAAAACATCTACGAATTAACCAAATATCTCAATATAATTCAAAGAAAGCTGTCGAACAGGTAACATGAAGAATAAGAAATAAAAATATAAACAAAACTATCTAAAAAAAACACCGAAACTTTCATTGCTTGTGTTTTGGATCAATTGTTTTAATTTCTTTTTTTACAATATATATGTATAAATGTACATATTTAGACGTTTATATATATATATGTGCGTATGTGTGTGTGTTTATCAATACTTATAGAAATTTTAAAATTTGAAGTGACCAAATACGTTTAAAATTCTTGTTTTGTTTTTACTAAAATGTTATAAAGTTATACATTTTAGAAATTTAAAACTATTAAGAGAATTCTAAAAAACACATTTTAAGTTATTAATAGTTCATCGTTTTATCACATTAGCGTAAAGGCATTGGCTAAGTTGTCGATTTATTTTTCCTTTTTTGTGTAACCCTTCAGGGAGAACATATATTTTAAATCACTGAAAATATATTTCATACACTTATTGGCGCTTTGTTTTTTGTTTTTTTTTTCTCATGCATTAAGTTTTTCTAAAATGCAGTTTCATTTTGAATGCATCACACAGATAAGCTTCTGTCATATACTCTGAAGAAATATGAATGAAAGCCTTGAGTTGACAAGTTTATGAGTTTTTCATGGATATATTTACAACTTTTGTGTATTTTCCTCAGTTATATATATATATACATATATAAATATATATTGATGCATGTTTTATAAATAATATAGACAAGTTTTGTCGATTTATTTTATGTAGATTTTTTCATATCGTATGATAAGCTTAATAGCATTATCGTTGAAGGAGGGAAGAAAATCACAATATTGATACATGTTAAACAAAAACTAAAAATACTCGAAGCCATATACATAAAACAGTTGGTAACCTAACCTGAACAAAATTAACTACGAAATCTCCACGCACATTCTCAAATGCCTATAATAGATAACAGAAGCGATTGGTTATCCCAATGACTTTCCATACTTAATAATTCTCGCCCCCACTCTCGTGTGGTCATGTGAGACGCCACAAGCTGTAGTTCGATTTTCGCTTCCAGCATGGACGCACGTGTTCGCCAATCCTCCACACAAACAAAATAGACGACTACTATTGCCGTTCGTCCGCGAACTGCCCGTTACAACAAATACTATGTTCATCTTTGATAATGGCTGAGAAAGGATTAAATAAAAACATGTTTCAATATTGTGATTTTCTTTCCTCTTTCAATGATAATGCTTATCAGACGATATGAAACACATTTACATAAAATAAATCGACAAAACTTGTCTATATTATTTAATGAAACATGCATCAATGAAAAAATGCTGCCTACACACACACACACACACACACACACACACACACACACACACACTATATATATATATATATATTGTACATCGCCATATCACTTCCTTTTTCGTATTTATCTGTATACGGCTTTATCGTAAGAATGAGCTCGGAATTTCTCACTTCTTTTTCTCTTTGGTCGCATTTTATAAATTAACTAAGGCTTGTAATAGAATATTTATCAGCCTTTATAACCTTTTTGCATTTTGACTTGTTACAGTTCAACATCACGGTCATCAAACACGTTACCCAGACTGTCCAATGTTTGTGTACTGATACTGTGTCCATTGATGCTCTGAGTCTGGGTAGCACTCGTAGATCGACTGTAGGCGCTGCTGAAAGAACTCGACCGTTTCAACCGCTGCATCATTTCGACTTCTGAAACAAATAGAAATTCTGTTACTTAAACACTTTCAAGAAAACTTGCTCAAAACAAAACATTGATGATATATTCTCGCGTATAAAGACCATTTTTGAAAAGCGAATAAGTTAGGTGTTGGCTCATACGTGTATAATAACTATTTTAGATCGAAATCTTGAGTTAATCGAAAAGATTCGAAGAAAATTGCATAAATATTTACCACTGACTTGTATTAAATGTCGCCATAAAATATCTCGCCATGAAAATTAATGAAGTGCTCCCAAATGATGAACTTAAAAGTATAGCTCAGGTAAACGTTTATCCATTTAAGTAGAAATTCTTAACTCTTTCAATATATTTGCTTATATTGATAACATCAGTTTCATATTGCTTACGCAGCAATTGACAGCAGATTACAGGCTTAGTAGAATCATATTTACCATAATTTATTGTTTTAAATGTCTCAAAGCTGAAGTAGACACGAAAATCACAAAGATTTCTCATGGAATCATCAAGTAAATCAATTTATATACATTGTTAAACATGAGAAACAACATACATACAATTCATGGAAACGTTAGGTTCAACGTTAAAATTGTTCGTGTCATGAACTGAATTAAAATTCTGATCTGAGGTGTGGCTGATGGTTTCAAGTGACAGGTGGTGTCAATAGTGGTAGCACACACACAAACACCTGTAAGTGTGCTTAATGTTAACACGCATATATATACATATACATAAACTTATATATTATTGAAAAGAAGTCTTAAAATAATTATGTATATATTAGAAATTTTGAACAATAGAACGGACAATCAATGTCATCAACAATATGTACTCAAACTATTTTTCCTTTATGAACTGTAACTCTTGTGGACGCGAGCAGTCACGGTTCTCCCCAAGTTTTACCTCTAAGCAAAATTTGACCTCTTTACCATCCTTCCTTGTTCCTACCCTGCAATCCATTCACACAAACTCGTTAAGGAGATTATTCGCTGTTTGCTTCGGCCCTTTCAATACACAATGTATCTTGTGAATATTATATTTTCCAGGCCTTATTATTTCTACCAAAAGTGTCAACTGTCTCTTCCTAATTTTATGTATATAACCTTTTAGTTCCCATTATCTTTAGAGATTTCTTGTTTTATTCAGTTCATGGTATTCTCAGCATCCTTCTGTAGAACTATAAGTCTCTTCTCTTTCTGTGGAAATATTCCAAGTATTCACTGCCATATAGGGTTATGTAAGTGTTCTACGATAACTAGTTTGCCAAAAGGTATAAATTAGATCTATTTCCTTTTATTTTATGGGATTTAGTTTCGCGATTCTATTCCAGGTAATAACTGGGTTTTCGTCGATTTTTTTAATTGCCAGAAACATTTTGATAAAGCAGTGCTGTTACTATATTTAATATTGCCTGACGTCATTTGATAGTAGAAACGGGATTTCCAGTGATTATCATTGGAAACAAAATATAATTTAACATCGCCATCACAATAAATGCTTGCACTGTAAATTATACTTTTGCTCATGCACTGGCTGTTTAGTGGTCAGATTTTTTTTTTTTGGCAGTTGCATTTATTTTTTTTATAGACCTACTTTTATTTTGTAGGTTAGACAGGTGATTGTTTAATATCATATTGTTAGATTGTGATAATTATATTTATTGATGTTTTAACGCAACTATAGCTAACCTTAACATTGTTTTTGTTAAAAATCTTTTTAGTATAGGAAAATGATTGAAGTGCTTATGAACTGAATTTAGGAAAATTCTTCCGATGTTTGTTTGAACATTATGACTAAAGGTTGGATTAAACAATATGATGTTATGTTAGAATCTTTCGGGTTACTTTTATCTTCTGTGTTTTATCCAAATATTCTAAACTTACATTGTGCTTAATTTTTTTAAAAGGGCTTTATATATCTAATTTTTTATTGTCAAACATTTCCTTATTACTTGAGTTAGTAGATCATCTAAATTGGATTGCTATAACTAAGTTACCTAGAATTCTATGGCAACGGTTAGATTCTTTGTTGACGTATCTGTAATTATATGAATTTTTGGATTGAGGTTTATACTAGCCATTATTCACGTCCAAGTTTACATCGAGAAAGTTAATAGCGGTGATAATATTAGCGTTGCCAATATGTTCGTAATCTTTAAAAATTTATCTGTCGTAATTGTACACCAGTGCTTTAATTGTACATCTGGGCAGCACTCGCTCTTTTATAGAAGTTTCATTAAAGAAACATTCAGTAATATCAACTACGAACACGCCCAAAATGTTTTGTCCATATTTGAAAATAGGAAACATTCCCATCGCTCTAGAAACATATAATAAAAAAAATCTACATGTTCAGCTAAACATAAAAAGATTAAAAAATCAAACACCAAGATTAAACGAAAACAATCGAATACAGGGTGCGATAGATAAATTAAAAATAACGCTGATATCTCATTTTAACAGATATATTTACCAAAATTACACAAAAATATCTTGAAATACTAATGAGTAAATTCATTCAATAAAATTACCATTGGATTTAACTACGGCCTCCAGATAACTTCGAAATATTCTACATCTCTTCTGAACGCTCTCCTTGTTTCAATTGGTGAATGCTGCCATAATCTTTGCCTTCAGTTCATCTTTGGTGTTACAAGGAGTTTTATTGTTTTCTCTCTCAATGTGTACCACACATAATAATCACGGAGTTGCAGTATGGGGATTTAGGTGGTCAGATGTAAGGGTGATGTAGCCACAGAAATTGTCTGACAGTCATGACTGGATTCCCCTGTTTGTGTGGTATGGTGCAGAGTCTTGTTGCAAAACATAGGGTTTCCAGCAGCCAACTTTTTGATTCGGGCAGCACTACCACCTGAAAGAACAATGCAGGCCTATGTGTTGAGTGTGAGGCCCTCACCAACAAATCCGTGAGTTATCAGAACGATCAGATTCTTTAATAAAACTTATATATATGAGTGCGCGTGTGTGGGTGTGTTAGTGTATTGACTGATTTTTTATTCCACCTACTCACAAATCATCGTTTATTTGTTCAGCATGGAAACTACAGTCCAACAAACGTTCTTCTCCTCTGTCTGTTGACAGTATTTTTATTGCTATAACTTACGTGGTATAGATTATTCAGAGCGAATGTGTTAATCTAAGGCCTTCCATATGGTGCTTCATGAGATGAAATTTGATAACGTTTTTGCCAGTGCAATACAGTGAGCTCATTTACATTTTCTAGATATATGTACTTATACTTACTCTTGAAGGCGACTTATCGTGATACAAATGTGTCACTGCCATTTACGGTGACTTTACATGAATTATTTTATCTGGTTTTCAATGGTATTTAGGTAAGTTTTATGCAAAAATAGTAGAACCTAGAGTTAACAAAAGGTTAAACTAGTCATCACACTACTTCCAGCAGATTGTTTTCCTGCAGTACATCCGGTTGCCATTGCTTGTTCAGGAGAACGATACCCACGTACTCTTTTATCCACCTTTTCAGGAGAATGTACACCCTTGTGCAACTTAATAACTGCTTTAGTTTCCTTTTTTTGTCATACGATAACTTTTAGACCCATTGGAGTTACAGGGTGTAATCAATTTGCAGTGTGTGCAGCAATATGAATCTATTTTTGGGGTATATGATAAAATTTGTTTGACCTTGAAAAATATTGCGCCATCCGTGATTTCATCATATTTTATCATGTCCAGACACTATTGTCTTGACTGTCGAATAGTTATTCCAATGCCAATGTCTGCGATGAACGTTTCTCCAAAGAAGCGTATGAAAATTGTAATGTTGCACGAACTCACGAGCAAGCCTTATAGAGAGATCGCGGATATTGTTGACGTCAGTCTTTCAACTTTCAGTTGTGTCATCAAGGTAAAGAAAGAAACTATATCCATCCGTTCAAAACGTAAAGGTTAAATGCGGTCGGGAGAGAAAAAAACAACAGCAACAAATGACGTATATGTGATCAGAGAAAGTGTGAAAAATCCTAGGAAGGCATTATTCGTTTTGTTTCAATTGAGTTGCACATGAAACCACCCAACATTCTGTTAATCTCAGCATTCACATACTCACTTTCTATTTTGACTGGCCTGTAGGCACACAGCTTCATACGGTAGTGGATCAATAATGTGACAAATTTCTTCTTTTACATGGTTTAAAGCTATTTGTTCCACAGTAGTCCTTTTGATGTCTCGTAATTGGCGGAAATATTCCCTGCTCACTTTTCACATCGATAAAGCGTGACTGCCTGATAATATATTAGTGGTTTGTAATTTCCTCTCTTCATGCCGTAACTGATACATTCTCACCATGGAAATTCCCATGTAGAAGGTACACTAAATCTCAACAATCCACTTATAATAAAATTTAGCTTCTACCAAAGATCCTCAAATCTTTCTTCTTGCCTATAAATGTAGCATTTGATTAACCAAAATGAAATACAAGAGACTGGGTTATCCATTCGTGTCACATTATATATATATATATAACCAAATATAAACAGAGATGATTCCAAACTCTTACACTTTCCTTCTCCCTTGGAGTCCCAACATTGAAACAAACATATGATTGTAGAGAAGAGGACATATATAGAAAAAATTATGTACATGTTCTAAAACATAATTTATAATAAATAAATAAATATATATATATATATATATATATATATATATATATATATATCTATATAAATTCACTTCAAAGTTTTATGTTAGATATGAGAAGTAAGCGTATTTACTCACCGTAATATTTAGATTTGATAGCGATGTTTGCAGAATACTGAGTGAATTTTCTTAAGAAATCATTAACTTATGTTTAAAAAAAGTCCTGAAGAAGATTCACTCCTTTCAGCGAATCTCGCATATATATGGACAATTTACTAGAACAAACACGTAATTTTGTATGTCTTCCTATTTATATAACTCTGAATAATCTGAATAATTTTATTTCACATAAAACAACGAAAATGGTGCTATCACTTTCATACTTTATAATATTAGGACCTTGAATCAGTTATCAATGTTTTTCAACAAATGGCGTTGTCAGAACTGCATTTGTGTAGTTTCAGATGGTAACACATCTATAAGAACGTACTATATGCAAACTTGAAACTCATTGTATGTCATTTCGCAGAAGTATAAACAACTTTGTTTTCCATAATGTTAAACATGTTGGATTTCGTACCGAGGAAGTGTATTTACGGGGAATTTTACTACAATACTTAATTAAAAAGAAATCTATAGCTGAAACACACATAATTCTTGTTGAGACTTACAGCGATCATGCTCTGTCGGAAACAACATACAGAGATTGGGTTAGACGCTTCAAAAAAATAATGTTTTTGATTTTGAAGATAAAGAACGCTTTGCAGCACCGAAAAACATTGAAGACAAAGAATTGGAGGCCTTACTTCATAAAGACTCATGTCAGTCGCAAGCTAAACTTGCAGAATTAATAGGATTTGGTCACACAACAGTTTCAAAACTTTTGAAAGCATTAAGAATGATTCAAAAGCAGGCACATTAGGTACAGTGCAGGCTGAAACCGAGAGATATCGAATGGCGTTTTGTTACGTGTGAACAGCTGCTTCAATGGCGTAAAAGCAAAGATTTTTGCATCGTATCGGGACTGGCGATGAAAAGTGGATACACTACAATAACACTAAGAGTAGAAGATCGTGGGGTAAGTCCGACCATGCATCAACATCGGCGGCAAAATCTAATATGTTGTTCGAAGCTTCTCTGCATGTTTCAAAACTTCTCAATCGATGAAACATAGCCTGGCTGAGCAGCACTTTCTTTCCTATAAAGATGCCAAAAACTTAGTCGACACGTGGTTGGCCTTAAAAGACGTGTCGTTTTTCCAACATATAATTCAAATGCTGCTAGAAAGGTGGTAAAAGTAGTTGCTATTGACGGACAATGCTTTCAGTGACACATTTCTGACTGATGTTTTGTAAATAAAACATTATTTTTATGTAAAATCAGTGAGAACTTATTCAAGGTCTCAGTGCAAATATACACAATTCATCTACATCATTTAGTTGATGATATTCTTTATCATATCTTTTTAAAATCTATTTAAAATGAAAATAGAAGAAATCAAGAAAATACTTTTTTGGGAACAACATACCATCTGCTTGCGTACCGGAATCAACTCGAGTTGTTGAAGAATTTGTTTTAGGGACCATCATCTTGCTGGTCATCATAGATTGACGAACATTCCTTTCAGGATGAAGTAGAATAATATAAAGTTTAGGCGTAAACATACATAGAAGCGCCACGGTTGCACTTAAACTTATGGAAACACACATCGTTGCCATGCGGACTTTGATATTGTGAGCTGTTGTGAAATATATTGGGACGAAGGCCAGCCATATGATGAACGTAGTATACATTGTAAAACCTATATATTTAGATTCATTAAAAGCCTCGGGTATCTTTCGTGTGAGTATGGCGTAAATCGTACATATGTTAACTAAAAGAATCGGGTATGAAAAACCGATCATATAAGAAAAACCTCGTGCTGCCTTGCATATTAGCTGATGATCATTGCGATTCGCATAAAATGGGATTGCGATTGGTGGGCTCATCATTAGCCATACTACTCCGATAGCCAATTGTAAAGAAACTAATGAACCACAAATAAAGAGCTGTGATCTAGGACTGATGAATTTCGGTCGTTTTGCAGTCCGTTTGCCTGCGCGAAAGATCCGTGCGATCCTGTTGGTCTTTGTTAAAATGGATGCGTAAGTTATAGAGAAGCATAGACCGATTCCAAACTGTTGGGCGCCGCACGTAAAAGGGTTGGGTTTCGATACCACCAGAAAAGTCATCGAGTAACATAATAATATTCCAAACAGCAGCACAAAACTGAGTTCTCTTCCTGATGCTTTTACCACAGGCGTAGTTCTGAATCTACGTAGAAAGAAAAAAAATTCAATTATCTATAGTCATAGCAAATTTTAAAGTTCTGCTAGAAACAAAATAGGAATTTTATAAAAAGAAAATTCTAATTTGTACATTATAAACACATGTTTACAATGTGTGTGAATGTGATATCTGTTAATACCGGCTTAAAGATTTGATATGAACATCTTCGCTCATTCTCGTTATAAAAAAACAAAACGGAAGCTATTCAATATAACGAAAGAAAAATAATACTAGGGCGAATAAAAATGAGAATTTAGAATGAGAAAAAAAACTCGAATAGGAGACTTTAATAAACAAACAAATCTCTGTATATTATATGAAACAGCTGTTGATGACAAACACCTCTCCGAAAAAGAAAGAAACAGAAAAGTAGGAAAACCGACAATAAGATTGGATCGGCAAAAAATAATAAAATAATAATAACCATGATGTAAAACCGATTGTAATGTAAGATGCCGAAATAGAGACAACAAATAATCACTGGCTTTGATGGAGGTTAATATAAAAGGAAAGCTAACTTCATAGACTTTCAAGATGAGGAAAGTTAATGCAGAAAAACACATGTTCTTTAATAGGTACCCCCGCTCATTTTCGATATCTAAATTTTAAATTGAAGTTTTAAAAATAAAAAAAAGCTTTCTGGAAACTTTTATTTTATTTTATTTTAATTGAAAGATAAATGATTAAATTTACTATTTTCAGTAAGTAAAATACTCTGTTGTTTTTCAAACAGAAATTATATTGATTGGAATCTAAAGTTTTTCAATTTTTTTAATCTTTCAATTTTTTGGCCGTAAGCTAATTCTCGGTTTTAAAAATCTTGCAAAAGTAAAATATACATCTGTAACACATTATGCTTGGAGAATTAGAAAAGTTTTATGTTAAGTTAATCTGATTTACACGAGTATTACTTATTTATAGCGTGAAATTTAGAATAAAACTATTTCTTAATCACAGAGTTGAACTTTTTGAGCTGTCCACCATATATCAAACGTGTTGGTGGTTGTCAGATTAGAGATAAGATAAGTGACAACATTTTTCAATTTTTTTCGGAAAAAGTTGTCACATTCTTTGACGGAACAAACCAAGTACGATCGTATTTCTACCGCAATCTTCTTTCTATACCACGGAGTGGGGCTATTCTTTGACAGAATTGTCACAAACAATAAGAAAATGAATAGTTTATGATAACGTTCGATGCAAACAGAGCTGGAAACTAGCTTGTAAATGTTCAGAAATCGTGGTTAAAGCGGGCTTGCATCCAAGAAATATGTTTCTTTTTGTTTGTTGGGATTGCAGAGGCATAATTCCCTTAAAAATAATTATAAACAAATATCCCACTGTTCTCAATGTATATATTCAAGAAAAACAGCCAATTTTGGCAAATCGAAAATGTGTCATTTTCCACGACAACAACACACAACATACTACAAAACAAGCATTGCAGAAGTTTAAAAAATTGAAATGGGAAGCTCTCCGGTACCCACTGTATTCTCCTGACATGGCTTATGATTTTCATTTTTTTTTTTTTCGGCCTCTGCTGAACCATTTAATAACAAAATATTTGGCTCGGCAGAATTGGAGAAAGGTACAGAACGACCTTCTGCCAACAACAACATTAATCTTTTTATGAAAATGGCATCAACAGTTGCAAAAAATAATGGTGACTAAATACTTGAATAATAAACGTTTTTTTGCGAATATATGAAACATTTTGTTTTTAATTTTTTAATAGTACACAAACATTTGCAATTATTGAATTTTATTTGGCTTTTGATATTTTTATTTTTGATATGTAATGTTTGTATTCCGATTTTTATGTAACTTTATTACGGTAACGTAGCGTAGCAGTGATCATCTTTTCTCTTCCTATTATAGGCATGCGTTAAATAACAGAGTAAACTAAGGCGTATGAGATTTATTGGTAAGGAGAAAAAATTAAAATATAAAAACTTACCTAAAAAATACAGCACTAACAAAAAGAGTTGCGATAATGCCAACCGTCGAAAATACCATGGCTCCAATTGCGATACCATCGTTATAATTTAGGTATATTTCGGCAATTTCCATGCAATAAGATTTGTCGTAACTGGGAAGTGTTCCCATGGGACATTCTTTACAGTTAAAACGATTCGGCAAATATTGGTATTTTGAACAGTTTATACATGTCCAACAACAAATATCTCCTTTAATGAAGGTTTGGGCTTGACCGTGTACGCATGGTTTGCTGCAGACAGATTCTGGATGATTTGGATCTTCCAGTCGAAACTGTAATTTACCCATGTCCATCTAGAAAAAAAAGATTAATAATTGTATCATACACATACACATAATTTGCATTTTATTTTTTAACTAAACCAATCGTACAAAACAAACATAGAGTTTGGAGACGTGATCGGCAGTTGTAAGCATAGATTGTTTGTGTATTCTTTCTTAAGAAAAGTAGCTTTATTATTATATTCAGAGAATCTTTAAAATGTCGAAATACGTTGTACTAATCATTCTCCAAAAGAACAGTTATAAATTACCAGCTGTGTAGCCCGGCATTGCTCGGGATTTTTTAGTGGCTATGTTGAAATGGTAAGGTCAAAGAGCTTCAGTATGCGGTTGCCGTGACGCGTAAGTTAAAATATTGCAAATTACGTATTGGCTTTTGGTGGATTTGTAAAACAAGATTCATGCTTGGCAAAAGGAAACACTTCCCATTAATTTGTGCCACACCCTGTGTGTCAATTGAAATTTTTGCTCGCATATGAAGGCATAAGACCTTCATCTACCAGTGACTCGATTTTGCTTGAGTTTGAGTGAAGCGTCTAGGAAAATGCATAAATGTGTACAAAAGACTAGCCAAATTATGTTTATCGTTGATTTTTGACGACCGTTGTATATTGATTCAACAGATTTTTGTGTACATCAAAGTTTCGGACCTTGATGTGCAAGTGTTATTGTGAAACACACCTATTCCTCAGATAATGGACTCTCCTTCCTATATTAATAAGAAGTTCTTGGAAGTACTTGGTAAATTCATGGGAGTTCTTTCGACTTCTAGTTCTGATCTGCGTGTCACATTATTACCGGAATTTTCTAAGTGTTACTTGTGAGTACGTCAGTTTATTTAACCATTGTTGTATTTGTCTTTGTCGCCCGTTTGTATTATTTTTAAACGCTTGTGCCAAAACCTTTTTGTGTTTTGAGTGGGGGGAAAGCCTAATTATGGCTTCGTCTCCCCAACCGTCTACTTCTTCAGCGGGTATGCCAACAGTGACTTCTCCACCGTCGGCATGGAACCAACGGTAGATTTTGCGGTGTATGTAATTGTGGACAGGCCCAGTTTTTTGACGATGCCGGATGTGTTAATTTGTGGACACCGGAATCTTTTTGTGGAGGTGGAGGGGCGAAAGCCGCATTGTTGGCTTTGCGGGATGGCAGGGTACGTGACCAAAATGTGCCCCTCAAAAAACAAGATGCCGAAGGGCAAACACCAGTAACACCGGTGACACCGGCAACACCGCCGGTGTCAAAAACACAAGTTCCGGAATTAAAAAAGGCCGAGACTACTGAGTGGACGGAAGTGGAAAGGAAGGGGAAGAAAGTTACTTCCCCTCCTCCACAATCAGAGAAGCCTCCGTCCCCAGTCAAAGAAAAGACTTCAAAACATCAGAAGCAGCAACAACAAAAGCAACAAAAGCAGCAACAACAAGAACTACAGCAACAACATGAACAGCAACAACAAGAACAACAAAAACAACAACAACAACAACAAGATGAAACGAATATGGAGTGTGGGGAAATGCTTCCCCCTCGTTCATCTTCTTTGAAAAGAGCCAAAGAAGAGGAGGAGGTGTGCACCCCTAAAAAGGGTAAAAATGAAGAACGTGGCAGGGCAGAACGGGTCAACCCGCCCCTGCATCACCAAGTAAAAAGACAACCTTAAAGGGGAGGTGTCATTCTGCCTCCCCAGTAAGGCGTGAATCGTCGTCTTCTCCCACACCATCTTCCCACCTAGTAATTCCTTCCTACCAAACTTCTTCTTTATCTGAAACGCTCCCTGTGCCACTTGAATATCCCTCTACCCTATTGGAAACACCCTCCCCTAGCAATAGCCAACACTCCCCTAGCAATAGCCAATCCACCCCCAAGGAGAAGAAAAAAAAGGACAAACCCCTTTAAAAGAGAGGACATCTATCAAATTGACAGGCCGGCCTTAGAGAGGGACCTTTCCACTCAGAAGAAGGTCCTCCTAAGGCCTCTGTTTAAATTTTCCCTAATGCCCCCGGAGTTATGACTCTAATAAGAAACAACGGGGGAAATCTCAAAGTGTGGAATTTTCTGCAGGCGGCCGTGGAGGCTTTTCCAGATATAAAAATGACCCGGATTGGGTCAAAGTATTTACAAAAACTTGCTAACTTCTGTGCGGGGAGGGTCTTTGTCACCCTCCATTCTTCTTTATATAGGGCATTAAAACTAACGTTCCCTACGGACGCCGGCGGCATTGTCCTGGACGGACGAATTACGTCCGATATTGGCACCGGTTCTCTCTGTCGAGGTCCCTGTTCCCACAGATTTTTGTTCCGTATGTGACCAGAAGTAATTTTCTGCTTTCTCTTTTCAGGTCTAAAAGATGTCAATTAAGTTAGCCAGTTTGAATTCGAAGGGCCTTAGGGATCGGAGTAAGGCTGCCCGCCTGCTTCTGGACTTCTTGTCTTCGGTGTGAATGTCACCGCGATCCAAGTGACTCACTTTGTTTGCTGTGTGCTTTCTATTTAGCATATGGGAAGCGGCTGGCTAGAGGAGTTTTTTTGCTGGTTAAGCGTACCCTGGACGCGAAAGTGGATCTTGTTCATGTCGGTGCCGAGGGCCGGCTGATCGTGGCCGATATTGTAGTGAAAAGCAATGCGTTTCGACTGGTTGAGGTTTTTGCGCCCAACGACCGGGAGGAGCGCGTCTCGTTTTTTCGGCGGTTGGAGCCCTTCCTAGTGGATTCAATGCGACTCGTTTTAGAGGGAGACTGGAATGCCATCCTGGACTTCAAGTTGGATAGAGGGTGGGGAGCTAGAGGGAAGGCACGTGATCGTAGCCTGGTCGATCTCATCGAAGAGTTCGGTCTCGTCGATAGATACCGGGTCGATCACAAGGGTGGGAAGATGTGGACGTGGGCTAATAGTTGGTCTTTTACCAAGGTAGCTAGCTACCTGGATAGAATGTTAGTTCGTGAAGTCGACAGAGATCTTTTAGATTGTCCCACATTCCAATGGTTAGGCTACTCGGACAACAAAGTTGTTTGTGCCCGGGTAGAATTAGAAAATAGGCCTAGAATGGCTGGTTACTGGAAGTTCAACGTGCTAATTACTCCCGGGTGAAGGCTGCTGGGTATCTCCTAGAGATAGCCTTAGCTAAGGAGTCCCTGGAAGGGTCGACTAGCGATCGTTACAAGGGTCAGGTAACTAGACATAGGTGAAGCAAGATGTCTTCCGAAGCTGTGAACATGAGCGCAGAACTGCGCAAGGAAGTGATTTGCCGATGCGGCGACCGATACATTCGAGTGGTTCGCAACCCGGAGGGACATGCTCTTCAGTCGACTGACGATATTTGCGAGGCGTTTTGCCAGCATTTCGAAATCCTGTTTACCAAGGAGCCTGATCTCCGTGATGAGGAGTTTCGAAGCTATTTGGCTGACTTTCCCTGGCTTTTGCCGGCGGATGCAGCTAGCTGCGAGGAAGAGATTATGGAGAGCGAAGTCTACGCGGCTTTGAAGCAGGTCGGCAGAGGAAAATCGCCGGGTCTCGATGGTTTGCCCTATGAATTGTAACTGAGACTGTCGTACATCCTTGTCCCGATTTTGACTGTCGTGTTCAACAACTGGTTCCGGCAGGGGTCCATCCCCAACAGGTTCACCAGGGGTGTGATCACGCTGTTGAGAAACGGCAAATATGTGTGGAAGGTGTTAGAGGGTTACCGGCCCATAACTCTGCTAAACACAGAGTTAAAGATTTTGGCCAAGACCTTGTCAAATCGTTTGCAATTAGTTGCCGAGTATCTGTTAGGACCAGAGCAGACTTGTGCTGCGAAGGGCCGAACAATTCAGAGCAACCTGATCAAAGAGGGGATAAAAGTCGACGAACAAGCCGCGCTGATCAATTTAGATCAGTACAAGGCATTTGATAGGGTTGACCATCCTTACCTGGCGGCTGTCCTGCAGGCAGCTGGATTCAAAACCAACTTCCGCCGCTGGATTAGCCTCCTGTATCAATCCCCCACGGCTGTGGTACAGGTGAACGGAAAGTTGTCGGGCGTTCTGGCGCTATGTCGGTCCGACAGGGTTGTCCACTGTCGCCCCTACTTTATGCTTTGGCGTTGGAGCCCCTCATTCGCCGGCTAAGGGACAGGGCGTGCAGCCCGGCCCTATGTGGAAACGCAGTCTCTGGTGGTGCTAGAGCCAGGGTTTCCGCGTACGTCGATGACGTCACTACTTTCGTGTCCTCCCTGAGTGACATCGAGGTGGTACAGAAGGCACTTGAACGGTACGAACAGGTGACATGGGTCAAGATTAACCGCTACAAGTTGTCCGGTTTGCGGTTAGGTGCCTGGAAGGTTGTTACCCTCCTGGGGCCCTTTGACTGGACGGACGGCCCTGTCCGCATTCTTGAAGTGTGGTTTGGGCCCGACCTCCAGTTGGAGAAAAATTGGTCAAACGTACTGGCAAAGGTCGGCGCGTCCGTCAAGATTTGGCATCGAAGGAATTTATCCTTAAAGGGTTTGGCTGAGGCGTGTGCTACATACGTCTTTCCCATTATCATTTACCGGTTGTCAGTACTTCCACTTTGTAAAGAGCGTAGGGAGGCGATCGAGCGTTTGCTATTCTTCATTCTGGGGAGAGGACGCAAACACTACGTCGACAAACGTGTCTGTTACCAACGTTCGTGTCATGGGGGTCTGAGAATGCTGTACTTGATGGACCATAGGGTTGCATCAAGGTTGGTTTTTCTCAGGCGAGCGATTTTGGAAAACTCATTGCTGAGAGGGATAGTGATGGACATGTTCCCTAGCCTTACTATCATTCCCCCATCTCGAGGCGGTGCCGTAAGCCTCGAGGGCGATCGAGTTTTCTCCTCGAATGTCTGGCGGCCTTGCGGGCCATTCAGCAGTCCAGTGACCTTTCACAGCCTAAGAAAGTCTTCTATCGTGAGTTAGTGGAGGGCGTCGCGAAGGATTCATTACGTTTCGCTCGTTCTGGTCTTGGGCGCCAGGTACTGATTATTTCAGCAACGTCGAGTTTTCGCTCACCTGGCGATTGGCTCGGAATCGGTTGCCTTTCAATGACAAGTCCTTCATATGGGCCTGGCGGATTTGCCAGATTGTGAACGCTGCAATCTTGGCTTGGAAGAAACCGCTTCGCACGCCTTCTACCACTGTTCGCGGGTTCACCCTCTATGGGACCGTGTCAGCGAGTTGACTGCTCGTATCTAGCCGTGAGAGCTTGTGCTCATTGATCGTGCATTTGCCGGCGACAATGTGTCGCCCAAGTTTTCTGAGCTGAAGCGTATGGTGTTTCTGATTCGAATGGTGATTTGGACGACGTGAATGGAGGAAGTCTTGTGAGATCAGCGTCTTTCACATTAGGATCTGATCCGATATTTTGAGTATCAGCTCAAAATATGGATTAGAACTGATTGGAAACGTTTAAAACGTTTGCAAAAGGTCGGTAAATGTGGCGAGCTTGGTTTGAGTAAACGGGGCTAGCCTTGATTTTCTCTTTTAGATCTGCTGGTTACATCGGGGTGGATTCCTTTGGAACCGTCCACTGGTTAAGATAGCTCTCTTTTGTGTACCTAGATAATGTGAATAAAATTTGTTCCTAGCCTCTACCCGGCTTTCTCTTTTGTTATGAGCCAAGTCGAGATTCCCAACCTCCCCAGTTTGTTTTGGCCCTCTTTTATCTCGGCTGGTTCAGCTTTTCATTGTCTCATTACATTAATTTTTTTACCCCACCCTCCACTCCATTAGCGAGTGTGCTTCTTGATTTCGCCGTTTGGCGGAATACAGCGGCCACTCTTTTTCTGTGATAGACGGGTCTTACTAACATTGTTTATTATTTTTAGTTCAAAAATTTGTTGTACTTTTAGTTTGTTTTTGGGTTCATCCCCTTCCTATCATTTCAGTTTTCATTAAATGTTTTAAAGTATATATTATATTGTACATAAATACATTTTTATTGCCATATTTTTTCTCCGTTTTAGGTGCCCCTTGCAAATATGCGGTATTGTGGTGTGCGAAGGATTGGGAACTGATGGATGGGCTCTTGTGGTGAATGCACAAAACTGTTATGAGTGAATGGGTCGTGATAGTTTTTAGCTAGGTATAGGATAGTTAAGTGCCTACCATCCTCTACCCCTCCTCTTTTTGGCTTTGTGCCACAATTTTTTTATTTTTTACAAAAATAAATATCGTTCTTTAGACTTCTATTAGAGTTCGGTAGAACTACTAGGCAGTTGATATTAGTTGGCAGTTAGCCGAATACTAAGGAGTCAGCTTTCAGAGGAAGATTACCAAGTTCCTAAAATTTTGGGTACGTTAAGTCGATTAGCAACAGATATAGCACGATTATAACCTTCAGTGCGAAAACTACTCCACAAGATAATTGGTGACGAAGATCTACGAATTCATTCGGAAAAGGAGAGAAAACTTGTTTTTTCTCAAATCAAAAATTGCCACAACAAAATCAACGGCGACTAAAAATTTTGCGAGGTCACGCGCACTAGGAGAGAAAATGTTTTCTCTCACGCCAAAGAAATTTGGCAAATAAAGATTGCCAACATGACAGTTGTCTGAAGAAAATTGCAAAGTTACGAATACTTTGACAACAAGATCTCGAAGTCACAAAGCAACAAAATGTTCGCTCAGAATACTTCAAAAAGTGTCGAGTAGTTAAAAAAGACAATTTTTAGGCAACGAAATTCGCACACGTAAAAAAAAATATATATATATATATATTATTGCATTCTTAATATCCAATTGCTCAATAGGTCACGAATAACGAATTCATCTGACCCCCCCCTCAACAACATAAGTATAAATTTCTTGCATAAAAATGGAGAAATTTAAGGGTTTATTCCAGGAAGTTTTTAAATTCCAGGCGTAACAGCAAGCAAAAAGTGTAAAACAGTAAAGTACATTCCAGAAATAAATTCAGGAGGAAATTTTCGACAAGCACTTAAAATTTCAACAAAATATGGTATAGCTGCAAATGAAATTTCAAAAGAAAATTCTGGATGTAACTAAGAAAAAGGAAGAGAAAAATATTTAAGATTCTTTTCCAGAGAATACAGTTTGGAACTCGATCGAGACTTTCACATACAATACAGACGAAGAAGTAACTTTCGGGGATTATTACAAAAAATACACAGACGTGTGTGCCGTAGACTGCTATTCGTGGTCAGAAAAAAAGAAGGTAGGACTTCTTCTAAAGAAGTTAGGAACGTCTGAACATAGCAAAATGGTAAATTATATTTTACCTAAAAAGACCCGTGATTTAAAGATTACCGAGGCGGTAAATATATTAACGGAACTTTTTAGCAAGAAAATATCTCTGTTCCACAAGAGGTGGAAATATTTAAATTTAATGAAGGAGGACGAACAAGGTTACATGGCATATGCAGCAAATGTAAACAAGCATTGCGAAGAATTTAAGCTAGCCGATTTGAGCGCAGACAATTTCAAGTGCTTTGGTATTCGTTCAGGACCTCGTATCAGAAAAAGACGCAGAGATGAGAAAAATGGTACTGAAGAAATTAGAAAACGTTCCAAATATTACAGTACAGGATTTGACAGAGCATTGTACAAAACAGGTTAGCGTAAAAAAAAAGATACAAAAAAGATTGAACAGTCTGGCGTTTCTCACATAAGGAAAGTACGGTACAAAGAAGAAAGTCAGTACAACAACAACAACAAAAAAATACTAAAATTGCCAGAAAAAAATAATCAAAAACTTCCGAAACTGTGTTCTGCTTGCGGTGGATTACACTGGTGCAGAGCAAGAAATAAAGACGTAAAATAAAACAAGTAAAGTCCAACCAAGTTATCGAGAAAATTAGTTACAGTCGCGATAAACAACAAAAAGATAAAAATGCAACTCGACACTGGATCGGATCTGTTTATTATAAATCTAAATACGTGGAAGAAGTTGGGGAAACCAACGTTAATAAAAACGAATAAAATCGCGAGGTCAGTGACGGGTGAAAAGATACAGTTCATCGGAGAATTTATCACAAACGCCACATTAAATAAAAAACGCGAAAAATCAGAATATTTGTCATCAAAGATACCACAAATTTACTTTGTACAAATTGGATAACGGAATTCTAATTATAGGATCTACCAATTAATTATTTTTGTCATCAGGCAGAAAGCTTAAACAACAAGGCAAAAAAACTCATAAGTAAACTAAAGGAAACATTTCCTGCTGTTTTCTCGCCAGGTCTAGAAACATGTAACAAGAAGGAGGCAAAATTCCAATTAAAAGAAAACTCTGAGGCGGTATTTAAAAAGAAAAGAGCTGTTTGCCTCTATTGAATTGATAGATATGGGATTAGATAAACTTGAGAAAACCAGTGTACTTGAAAAAGTTCAGTATAGCGAATGGGCGACACCGACAGTATACGTAAAAAAAAGTCAAAGCCAGACAAAGATTGATTTACTCACATACAAAAATACAACCCAGGTGAAAAAATTTATTCCAAAGTCTGCAGACAGAACAAGTCATTCTGGGAAATTGGAATAATTGACAAGCGGATCGGCAACATGATGTACCTGGTGAAAAAAGAAAAAATTACTTGCAAGAGGCACATTAACCAAATCAGAAAACGCTCTTCGGACGTAGTTGACAGCTGTCCAACGGAAGAAACGCCGATGGAGCTAATTTATGATAGATTCGAACTACCAACTCCAGCAATAATTTTACCGGAAGTAAGCCGATCCAAAAGAAAAAGGAATGAAACGGATCAATTACAATTGGATTCTAAATGTAGGAGATATACTACGTTTTTGCTGAGAAAGTGAAGTTTTTTTTTGTTTTTTTTGTTTTTTTCTTCCTTCATATTGCCTGTAAAAAAATAAAGTTTTACCCCTGCGGAGTAAAATTTAGGAGGGTGTTGTTATGGTGAAACACGCCTATTTCTCAGATAATGGACTCTCCCTCCTATATTAATAAGACGTTCTTGGAAATACTTGTGAAATTCATGGGAGTTCTTTAGACTTCTATTGGAGTTCAGATTAGCAACCGACATAGCACGATTATAACCTTCATTGCGAAAACTACTCCACAACAACAAGTTACCCGATTTTGTTTGAATTCGCATAAGGCATCACGGAGTAGAAGAGTTCTTAAATTTTAATCGTTTCGGTAATTTTTGCCGTACCCTGTAAATCAATTCGAAAAATTTTTGCGTACATCAAGTGACACAATTTTGGTTGAAATCGGACCAAGATTTTCGGAGGAGTAGGGTTCGTTAGAATAGAGACGCAAAAACACACAGACAGGCTGACAGAGAGACATATACTTTTTATAAATATAGATTTTATTTTTATCGGACGTATTTATTATTAAGATGAAAAATCTGCATTACTACCCACTACCTATCAATATTAACTGATGCCAAACATTCGATACAAAAAAAATTGCCACTACCGAAATTTTAAGATATTCAAAACAAAAGAAAGCATCAAAAGGATAGTATTTTTTGCAGCTATTTTAGAAAAAGACTGTAGTGACAGTAACGAGAGGTCATTGCTGTCGGCGCCTATGTTCGGGTGGGCAAATGTCCATAACCCCAGGCAGAAAACAGCTAAGGTATTCTCCTTGTTGACCCAAAGGGAAGAACTTACCTGTGAAGCAATGGTGGTTGGGTCAGCAGTGAAGGCCTTGATAGATACAGGGATACTGATTTCCTTAATTAGGAGGAAAACATATAGGTCCCTAAAAAATTAGGGAAGAATAGGAAGGCCTGATATAGAGATTATTCAGGCAGATGACAAAACCACGAGAATATGTAAAATGGTAAAATGATAAAGCAGTAGGTTGGGTCAAACGAACCAGGGGTGTCCATAACTTCTGTGTGACCCTCGGCATCTGTGAAGAAGTAATTTATGGAGAGGATTGGCTATATCGTCAAAGGGTCGAAGTAAGGTTCAACTCCACCGTTAATTATAGATGTCGGAGAGACGCCATTGAGAAGCACCTCTGATGAGTCAGTAGATGTAAGGATTGAGGAAAATATAAAGCTACAACCCTAGAACTGCACTGTCATGCAGAGATAGGCTAGTGACGTGGGGGAGAACAGTTTTCCAATTAATCCAGGGGAAGACAACCCTGAAGAAAATAAAGTGGCCTTATGGGAAACAGTGGTCGAGGCAGCAGAAGTGGTACTTTATTGTGTTGTCCAATCAGGCACTAAAGACATTGATAATAAATAAAGGAGAGGAAATAGAAAAGACCCTACCGTTGAGAGCCATACAATGAGAAAATTTTGATGAATTGGAAAAAAGACAACCAAAGAAAATGGGAGGCATAAGTTTAGGGCTATATTGTTGAAGGCATACCTGATGTGGTGGTCAAACTAGACAAGGAGTTATGGCAGACTCGCACGGTGGAGATACCAATAAACACTGCCGACCTGCCACCAATCCAACCGAGATCATACAAAATACCTATCCACAAAATGCCTCTAGTGAAGAAGAAGGCAGCACGGGACATGATGAAGGGTGGGATGATTGAGAGTCTGAATCAACGTGGAGTTTTCCCATCGTAGTAGTAGACAAGAAAAATGGCAAGCACAGATTCTGTGTTGACTCCAGAATATGGAACGGCACCCTCACACCCCTAGCGGTGCCTTTATCTTTAATAGATGACATATTGGCCATACTGGGGAAGGCTAGATATTTACCAACAATAGATATTAGGCCTTGACGAGGCCGATAGAGAAGGTAGCATTTGCGTCTCACATGGGTTTGTTTCAGTTCCAAGCCATACCATTTGGTTTGGCCAATGGCCCGGGCATATTTCAGCAGCTAATGTCCATTGTATTAGGCAGAGAAGAAGGCTTTGCTATGGCCTATCTTGACGATATGGTGGGGTTCTCAAAACATTTAGAATAAGTATTGGGTCGATTGAAAGAGCACGGGTTGAAGCAGAAATTATCAAAGTTTCTGAGAGGAAACTAAGTATCTAGATTTGGTCATAAACAGAAAAGGGATTAAACCCGACTTAGACAAGGTGGACAAAATCTAAGACAAGAAAGAGAATTCATAGGGGCTATAGATTACTATAGACGCTTTATTATAGCCTTTTCTGTAGTGGTGACCCTGCTGATAGCACTAAATGAAAAGGATGACAGATTTAAGTGGACAAAGAATTGTCAGAATGCATTTGATTGGCTTATTGAATAACTGACCGTTGTTCTCTTGATGACATATCCAGATCTCAGTAAGCCAATGATCGTGTACTCGGATACTAGTGAGCAGCATATAGGAGCTGTCCTTACCAAATACGAATGCATCAGTGCCAGGCATAATAGAGAGGGTACAGGTACACTTTTTGTCGCATAGGCTCTCGGAAACGCAACAAAGATGGTCGGTGATAAAAAGAGAGGTATATACCGATATGTATACCTTATAAAAGTTGAATTATTACCTGAATGAGGCAATCTTTACTATCAGTACTGACCATAAGCTTACTTACTGAAAGCTGACTGGATGAACAAAAACATCAAACAGTTGGCGCTGAAATTAAGCGGGTACAATTGCAGTACATGGCCGGAAGAGAAAATACCTGTGCAGATTTGCTCTCCAGAATACCGAAACGGTTGAAAGCAGAGTATGAGGGAGAACTGGGAGTAATTAACTCAAATAAATTGAAGTACCGACCTTTGTAGGAGATGAATGTAGAAGAGGCCACATAGGTGATAACCGATTCTCATTAGCTGGAGAAGAGAGAGAAGTATCAAGAGAGCACTATTTAAATTATTCGGGCTATTGCCATTTGTACGATGTCTCCGTAAGACGGTATAACCCAGGAGAAAAAATATTTTTCAAATGTTTAAAGACAACAAATTTTGAAGGGAGATGGGTAGGATAAAAAAAGAATTAGGAATATAATTTATATTGTAAAGGGTTCACAATTCATACATAAAAGTCACATAAATCAACTTAAGAAACGCTTAACTGACGATGCTGATAACGGGTTTCCTGAAGAAACGGTGATGGATACAATATATGACACTTTTAATATTCCAACCCCTCTAACAGCTCCAGAAATACGCCGTTCGAAAAGGAAAAGAAAAACAACGGAGTTAATAATGGTCAATTCAAAGCGGAAAAGATAACCTTTTAACCACAACCGGTTAAAAGTTGTCAAGTGTTTACCGCGAACAAGAAAAAAATGTTTTTCTGTAGATTTGAGATTTTAGGAGTGAGTGTTATGGTGTCCTCCTACGAGAAATGGTCTCTTACTTGCGTGACTTTTGGAAAGCAGTTGACGGCAGTTGACGACAGCTACTAGTTAGGCAATAAGCAACGTAAATGTACCGTTTCGGATTTACTTATTCCTATTTACTTATTACTACCACTTACGTCGTACATGTGTTCTTGTTATACTAATTTTTTGAACCTACCTTCTGTTTTCCGTGTCTTACTTCCGGCACAAATCGGCCACTACAACTTTGCGGCTAACTCCACAACAAATTGGTGACGAAGATCAATAAAAGTAGTCATAAGTTATCTCCCTCTATCCCGACTCTCTAAGTTATTTGTAGCCTGGTATTGAACTCGCAACTCTTTGGGTCACTGGAACTAACCAACGTCTTTATCCCCTGGACCATGTGTCCTTAAAGACAACAACAACTGAATTTATGGGACTTATAAACCTAATGTTCAGTAACCGTTTTATTACCAGAGTTCATATTGCAATTTTTGACACTAATGATTTTCTCTAGCACTGCGTATTACTGGTTCCCATATTGTATTCATTTCTATGCCTGGTCGGCTTAGGAGATTTTTGTAGCCTAGCATATGTGCTGATTTCTTAAGTATAGGTAGTTTCCTGTAGCGTTCTCAATCTATTATTTCAACTTCATCTCCTAGGGGTCAGTGATTTCTTTTTCCCTCCATATGTGGTCAGCTACGCCTAATTTTTATATCTTACCTCGTGCCTTGCGATGTTCTTGTAGCTTTAAGGAGGTTGTCTGTTTCTTCTTTACATTTCTTTTAACAGCTACAAGGAATGGCATACATACAGTCTTTAGTCATGTTCTCCTTTGGTGAAGTCTTACTCGGGAGAGGCGCCTACGAAGTGGAGAACCACTTCTGAAGATCGTCCTGCTTTTATATTGATTACAGATACTTTGCATTTTCTCCAATAACCCCTCTACATAGGGTAGACAGACCGAGGCTGTTTTCTGTGAGTTGTTATGCTCATGCACCCTCCCTTCCATGTTCGTTGAAGCTGTTGTCATGAACCATGAATAATTGTTACGTTATAGGGTACTGCTTAAACTGACGTGTTCGCATGTCTCTGGATCGCCGCTTATGACTTTTGCTCGATGTTGCAGACAGCGGATGATCCAGAGTATTTCAGTCATAGATTTGGCTTCAGAGCTGTGAATTCTAATGCTATCTCTTCAAAATATTCCGTGTATATGTTAGCCAGTGATGGTAGTAATGGTAAGCCCATTGCTAAGCTATCATTCTGTTGATATATGTCTAATCCCAATCCGACACATTTGTAAACAAAAGTTAAGTGCAAAAGATTCAGAGTTAGATGAGTCTAATGGTGATTACAAAGTTGCAGCATCTCGGAAAAGTCACTTTGACTCTTCTTATAAGAAAAGAACTCCCGAATTTGTTGGTGAGAACTTCTAACTTAACACAAAGACCTACATGAAGTGTCTTGAGGAGGTAGTGCTGCCCTGGGTTAAGTGGGTTTCTGTTGGAAGACTCTATGTATGGCAACAGCATTATGCTAGACAACTAGGAGAAATCAGTCATGGCTGTTGAACTATTTTTACGACCAAATCACTCCTTACATTTGGGCATTAAACATCCCAAACTGCAACCCCTTTATTATTATGTATTGCGCGCAATAACACCAAACATAAACTGAAGATAGCGCTTGTGGCAGTATTTACCAGCTTGACCAAGGACACCACCCAAAATAGTTGAAGAATATTCCAAAATAGTCAGGAGATCGTGGCTAAAGCCAATGGCTATTTTATTGAATGAAGGTACTCTTTACCGTTTCAATATATTTTGGGGTAATTTTTGATAAGTATATTTGTCAAATGAAAAATCTATGTTATTTTCATTTTTTGGTAATTTAGACGAAAATTTTCCAAGGCACCACACATATACATGAAACTCACAAATATATATTATTATTTCAACCAAGGAAATTATAAGCACATATGTAATCACGTACAGTAAACTAAAGCATGTGAATACATATTTATATATATATATATATGAACATCCATTATCGTATGATAGTTTCAGTGAACTGAATTTACTTTATCGGCGATCTTCATTATTATGGAAAAATTCAATAATTTTTTGGGGTGTTTGTGTGAGTAAAGAAACTGGAAGCAAGCTGACAAAAAGGAAAGGAAAAGAAAATGGCGTAGCGAATAGTAAGGCAAAGGAAAAAGGAAGGAAAGGTAGGAAGAAAGAAAAAAGAACAAAAGAAAGAAGTGGGAAGAGAAAGGAGGAAAGAGGAGGGAAAATATGTTAAATTTGCACAACAGGAAGGAACGCAGGTTAGGAAGGTGTGGGGAGATTAACAACATTAGTGATTTTTAATATTATGAGACATATAATGGCTTTTTGAATGCTTATGTTTTGGGGTAATGAAACCGGGAGGTCAGCGTGCGGAAAGAAAAGAAAAAAGAAAGTCGTAGCGAAAAGAAAAGAAAAGGAAGGAGGAAGAAAGAAAAGAAAAAGAAAGAAGAGAGAAGAAAGGTGAAAGGAAAAGAAAGAGAAGGGAAAAGGGTATGTTAGATTTGCAGACAAAAGGAAACGCAGACCAAGGGGTGGAGAGAGATAAAAAGGTACGTTGAAAAAGATAAAACAGAAAGATAGCGAGCATTACTAGGCTTTGTCTATTTTTATAAATTTGTCAGCCGTTTCGAACTGAAACAGAACCTGACCATTGTTGAGACAAAAATTAATTTACGTTAGAATTTACTTTAAAAATAAAAATTATATATATATATATATATATATATATATATATATATATGCGTGTGTGTGTGTATGTGTGTGTTCTCAAAAAATTCAAGAAGTAAACACGTATATACATATGTATATGCATATATTCTAATTTACATATAAAATAAACATTTAAATATTTATCTTTATACTTTTGACTTAGATTTCATCTTTGAGTTTTCATCTTTTTTCTATACAAAATGTTTTCCTCATAACGATACCATATTTAAAGTTGAATAATAGTTTCTGTTTGTTTTTAAATTGATATTCTTTTTATGAAATGCTATTTCAGAATCTTCCCCAAGAATATATCTTCAAACCATTTGATGCAAAAGAAATATTTTGATCTTTTAAAAAGGAATGGGGAATATTAAATCACATAAAATAAGTAAGAAATCTGCCACATACACCTGTCAGTTTTCCTTCTTTAAAAAATCCAACGGTGCTCCATTCATATTGATTCAGGGATGTCTGACGAAAATTCAGAATTCGGTACCTGGCAGGTCCATCGCCATTTAGTAAAAAAGAAAAATTTTCCCCACTCAAACCTGAGAGGAAAATAATAATAATAATAATAATAATAATAATAATAATAATAATCGATAAGTAGATATCTTAATTAAATTCACAGTGCATTAGGTGTATGCAAAAATATTGGCTGAGGTTTTAGACTAAATATATTCGAAAATTGGTTCTGGCTTAAATTACAAAGCAAAACAAAAAACGTTGCAAATTTTTCAGTCACCTAATAATAAAGCCTGAAAAAATGATGTTTTAATCTGTCTTTTATTAAGCGTTATTATTAATTCCTTTCTACCAAAGATCATTGTTGATACTTTTAACTTTATAACTCTCTCCAAAGATAATTATTCAAATGACAAAAAAATCTTCTTTTTTTTTTTTTTTTTTTTTTGAGGATGGAGTGATTAATCAACCCATTGATGTTTGTCAGGAACAAGTGTCTAAATAAAGCTTTATTATATATTAAAATGAAATATTAATACTAATCCTTTATTTTTCGTATAACAAATAATCATTGTGTATCTAATAGTTGGAATCAATATATATTTTAAAATATATTTAGTCAAAATATAATTTATGACTTTTGTTTATAATTTGGTAAAAATGCTGCATTCTACAAACTCAAAAATACACATTTTTAAATCAAAGTTTATCTTTAAGTAGAGCAAGTGGACAACAGCAAAAACAAGTGCAAAATTCAATTTGTAGTTTTAACTTTAGTTTTGCATTTATTTTTAGCTTCCTTCTTAAAATAAAATAAATCTTTTTAACGAAAAGCGCTTCATTTTTTCTATATAAGTAATTGTTGCAACAAGATTATTACAATAATAACGGAAATATATAAATATTTGCAGAAATGTATAGTGCGCATGTAGAAATTATAAACATATAAATCATACAAATTAAATATTATAGTCACTAATTCAAACAAAATCTAATATTTTTCTACTTAATGTGATATTCTTCCTTAACTTAAACATAACAAGCAAAACAAGTCAATGAACCATTATGATGAGACTTCAGTAATCAAACCGATATACTGTAATATTGTCAAGAGTAAGTCAGCTATGATATAATTAATTGTAATAGTTATTTAAACCTTTATGGTGCGGTTTTTGTTGTTCGAGACTTGATTATAAGAGTTGTCATATGAAATTTTCCGCACTTAGGGGACATACTTTTTTTCCTTTTTTGTTTTTGGTTCAACGCCGTATTTTCGCTTGTTGAAGTTTCCAGACTTGAGAGTGGATATCCATTTTGTATTTCGAAATTTTAGTCTCCAGTTGATTTTGGAGGGGTATCCCTTTTTATAAGCTTGAATCCTCAGTTATGGGCTAATGTGGCAATGTTAACTCGAATATTCATTAGCTAGTTGCTGTGATGGGGACATCCTCATCGCCAATTTGATGTGGTAATGTTGTAACCTTGAAAAGGGGCCGCGAACGAAGGTTTATTGAGGTGAAGCATCTCTTGGTGAGTACGAACATCTTCGTCGCCAATTTGATCCGATAGTAGGGTCACGAAAGAATAACTCGGACAACGGATAATAAGTTTAACATATTGTATTTAACAAGGAAAAATATAACTACAAGAGTGGCAGTAAGCCACGCCTACCTGGCAGGCTGCTCTCGGAACTACTGCTTTGAGAGTATAAACATTATGGTTTAAATAATGACTGGAAGAGTCCATAAATGTCACAACATAGAGAAAATTAATCTTTAAACTGTATGATGTATACATTACCCCGACAGTAGTATCCCGAGTAATATCAAAACATGACCCCCATAAGTGGTAATGGAATCCCGGTGATTGTCCTTAAATGTCCCCTGCACATTAATGGCATTACCGCCTTGCTCGGCGTCATACGATTAAAAAAAATTAAATGCATTTTTACACTTATGTAGTTATGTTTGAGTGTTTAGTATAGTCAAAATCAAAGTGGGATATAAAATGATATAAAATCATAATCAGAACATAACAAACTCCTGAATTTTCGGGAAAGTGTTCGAGGCCATTATTAATGCTGAAGTAGTTCAACATCTTACTGCCCATAGACTCTTCTCTGACAGGCAGTATGGCTTACGCTTTGCCAGGTCCACGGCCGACATGCTAACGACCATTACGGAGTACATGTTCTTTGAGGAGTCGGGCGAGGCTCGTGCTGTTGCTCTGGACATCTTCAAGGCTTTTGACAGGGTTTGGCACGCTGGCCTTCTATGCAAGCTACGGAGTTACGGTATTAAATAACCGCATAATGAAGGTCGTCTTGAATGGGCATGCCTCCACATCCTACTGTACAAACGCTGTTGTCCCTCAGGGCTATATCCTAGGCCCGACACCCTTCCTTATTTTCATAAATGATCCCCCAGACGAATTCATGAACCAAGTAGGCACCACTATTTACTCCCACATCAGTAAGAAACCCGGCGTGGCGGACAAACATAATCTCGCTGCTAATCTTGAGAGTGATCTACATTCTGTAGTGAATTGGGGTAAGAAGTGGCTTGTAAATTTCAATGCGTCTAAGGCAGCTGTCTGTCAATCAAAACAGTCAACCTCTCCTGCAACTGGGTCTCACTCATTCACGGTTAGATCAACCAAATGCAGACTACAATTCTACTGCTTCAGCTTATTTTCTCGCACTTCCCGCCTGTGGAACTAGTTTCCATATTCTTGCTTTCTTGACGGCTACAACCTCCAGGAATTTAAATGCAATGTCAACAGTCATCTCTTAACCACTTGACTTTAGTTATTTCTTCACCACCCTGTATATCCTTTCTTTTCTCTTCACCTTTGCAACTGGCATCCCACCTGTATTCCCATCCTTCTCTTGCTTTTTTCTAAACGGTTCGTCTTTCTCTTCACTGTCTTATACCTAATCTTTTTACTGTTATGTATCCCCCTGCACATCAATGGCATTACCGCCTTGCTCGGCGTCATACGATTAAAAAAAATTAAATGCATTTTTACACTTATGTAGTCATGTTTGAGTGTTTAGTATAGTCAAAATCAAAGTGGGATATAAAATGATATAAAATCATAATCAGAACATATTTTATTCCTTGTCTGATATCTGTTGTAAAACCGATCTCCAAAATGTGTCGATGCAGTTGTCATGGGAAACAATTTTCGTTTAATCTGTCGCTGCTTAAAGAAAACAGAAACTTACGAAAATATTAGAAAGAAAACCAATTCCTTAAAGAAGGGATTTCAAGAAAAAGTCATTAATTGCGAGGTATTTCATGGAAAGTTGATTCTGCTGTTGTAAAACTATCAGATTTTATGCGTAAAAATGTGTTCGAGTACCCATTTGCTGAGTGACTTATTGATCTAACAAATAACATATTTTATAAAATTGGTTAAAATTTTTCTTTGCACCTTCATTCTCAATTGTCGTTTCCTTCACGTGGATAAAATAGAACACTGCTTCATCATCGATAATTAAAAACCTATTTAACATACTTATGAGGCAATCCATTAAATCAATGAAACGAATTGTAACCTGATAAAATAATCATGCAATTCTATAAAACCATTTAACTGAATATTTCAGTGCACTAGGCCTTATACTACTTTTATTTAAAATTAAGCCATTGAATTTTTTCAGATTTGTTACATATTTCTTCAAATAGCGAATGACATCGACATTCTTTCCCGTTTTAACAACATGAAATTAAAAGTAATGTTTACAAATTACATAATAAGCTGTAATGTTTACAAATACAACTGTACGTTATATTATTCTATATCATTTCTCTCTTAATTTATTCACAACACCGGTATAAGGTTTTCCTTGCTGGTGAATTTAATTTTCTTGATTATCACTATTTTGCTATATCTCGAAACCCTTTACTGACATCCTTCAAGCCATTTTTCTAGCTCTTTTAAAAATGTTGTTTTTTGACTGTTCTCTCTTTGAATTTCTCGAAAGGATTAATGCTGTGTTCCTCTCACTCAATAAATGTACCAGATGTTGTTTCTTTGTTTAGATAATGAATCTTATGAATCATGACACTATATATATATTTAAAATAAAAATCAGTAGTGATACTATTCACCAAAACGAGAACATTTCAGCAGTTG
Organism: Ascarosepion bandense; assembly: GCA_037127315.1. Taxonomy (NCBI): domain Eukaryota; kingdom Metazoa; phylum Mollusca; class Cephalopoda; order Sepiida; family Sepiidae; genus Ascarosepion; species Ascarosepion bandense. The sequence goes on from JBBBDQ010030385.1 coordinate 258,204, forward strand.
CTTTTAACTTAGGAATTTGACATCTTTCTCATATTTCCTTAAAATTTATTAGCTGAACTGAATGTGTCTCTGCTGTTTATTTTTAATTGAATAGGCTTTGTGATGAAACTAAATTTAAAGCAAACTAATTATCAAAATCATGTGTTATAATGCGAATTACTTCAAGAAATACATGCTCCTAGCAATAGTTCAAGAAAACAAACACACACACACACACACACACACACACACACACACACACACACACACATATATATATATATATATATATATATATATATATATCCATCGCGTACATTTCTCATTGGTAGTTAAGAAACATGACATTAACATATTATGTCTTGTTTCAATATAAGAAATATTTAATTATCAACTACGATAATTCATAGACTGAATTATGAAAAACAAATAATTCTGAAAATACATAATATATAATATGATATATATTTTAAATTTTTAATGAAACGTTTGAAATACTTTTACGATAAATTCATTCATTAAAAATATCCAGAAAAAAATCATTAGATACAAAGAAATGACAAACACAAAAATGACATTAAAATAAAAACAATTCACAATTGTGATTGCTTCAGGTATGAACATTAATATTCATCTGTATTGAACGACTCTCTCATTTTTATGTCGGAATAAAATTGATTTACTATGGGAGCAACAAATTTGCAAACTAATTAAAACAATGTAATTCATTCCTATTGAATATTTTAAGCAAAGTTGCTAGCTTTTCATTCGATTATATTCAAATTTCATAAATAGTATCTCCTTTTTGTTTTAGCTATTCTACAAATAAACTTTCCATTATTTGTTCAGTGCTTATCTCCAATCACATATGGAAAGGTACGTTTTTATTTTTCAACTTTCAAATTCAAAACAATGAGGTATAGTAAAGCAAAAAACATATATATACAATGGTAACTACATAATGAAAGGTAGGAGAATAAAGATCAATAGAAAAATTGATATATATTGAATCAAAATATGCACAAAATATTTTTTAAAAGTTATTCAAATAAACTGTCCTCAAAGAATGCCTCAGCACGGCCGTGTAAGTGACTGGCTATTCGGAGTAGGTAGTTTTACTTCGTATTGACCATCATGTCCACGATGGTGGTCTTCAATGATTCATTGTTTATATGTGTGACTTTCCTCTCGAGGAGCCAAATGTAGTATTATAACTTGTGGTAGAAAAAAATTATAGTTTATAAATATGTGCTATCAACCTCATCGTTATTGAAAATAAGAGAACGGTATTTACTATCGTTTATTAGGGTATGATAGAATATGCGTGCAATAAATTCTGTCTCAATCCATCAAGTATTTGCTTTCTATAATTAATAAAAATCTAGCATTTTTAAAGAGATTTCATATTTTACACCGTGCAACATGTTTGTTAAACGTTCAGAACCATCTACAATTAAGTAATACAAATATAATTCGAATAATCACATCAAAATCTCATGGAAACGTAAGATATGTATTTTGTCAGAAAATACATTTGTGACTTTTAAGAACACTCACAGATTGCACCCAACCTATTTGGGCATATATTTCAATTATTGATAAACAAAGAATCACCTTAGAGGTTAAACCAGTGTAAAGAAAAATAAAAACAAAATATAAGCTGAGAAAAAAACCTGAAATTCATAAAAAATGAGTAAAATACAGTAAATGGCCTCCTAAAAACAAATAACGACGTATACGAATTCCTCGAAAATAGAAATAAAACAGCAATAAAAGACATATAGATATTTAAACATTTACATACCACATATTTATTTCGGTAAGTTTATATTTTGTGTTCGTTAAGAGTATCAAATTAATTGTAACACTATTACTGTAGGCTATATATTTCATCATTTTAGGTTTCTGCATCTTCCCCGACAATGTTAAATTGAAAACTCTCCAAAAAATACTAAATACTCTAAATACATGATATTTTATATGAGGATGTGTAGCAAGTATTATTCATTTCCGTAAATAATAATTTCATTATTATTATGATTATATCTTAGTTTTCTGAATAAAAGAATAAGTTGTTCGGCTACATCGTTCAAATTACGATTAGAAGAAATGATTCTCATATACTTGACGTATTATTTTGTCAATTATATTTATTTCAGAAACACGGTGCGTAAAGAACTGTTATTAAAATGTATTTTTAGACTTGCCTTGGAATTCGACTTGGAGTAGATATTCCTTAAGTAATTCACCATCAATAGGTAACATCTTGTCACATAAGGTTGGCCTTCCATCACACAAATCCTGATGCATATTCTGTAAAAAATAAATATTGATTCATAAAACTTGTAACTATAACCTCGTTTCCTTTATATCGTATACTGTTAATGGATCAAAGTTAAAAAATTAAGAAAACATTAATTGTTGCAACGTTATGAAAAGAAGTCAAATACTTACAAATTTCTATAAATTTCAGGTTTCATGATTAACAAAAAAATTAATCTTTAAATATGTTTTCTTTCAAACAAAACAAAATTAAAACTACTATTTTGGGTTAGCATTACAATTATAAGTTAATGGTTTTAACAATACATGTACTTTGTTATATTCAATTAGATGAAAAAAAAACCAACAGACTAAAATATAATATTTAATTGCGTTTAAAATTGTAGAGTTAACTTGAACTGTACAACTTAATATCAACATATACTTTGTAATTGATGCTAACTAGGACTCAAATTTAAAGAAAATATTTAGTAAAATATTTAATGTAAATAATAATATATTTATCAGCATGCACTGAAGAAAAACATCAACTTTTGACAATTTTCACACAATTATTGATTAAAATATACAGTATCTTTTTCGAAAATTGGAACACTGCCATGAAATATTGAACAAATACACATTGCCTAATTTAACAAATTGTTTATATGAATTAGAAAAAGTGTTTGGTAAAGTGGAAAAAGCTTTTGTGTGGTGCATTTTGTCCTTTAGTCTGGTGAAGTCCAAATGGACATGCGAAAACTTTTCCACATTGGCATTCATAAATTCTTTAAAATTGTTTTTGATATATATAACACATCACATAAAAAATCCTGTGACTAACTAATAAAACAACAACTTTTAGGTAGAATTCGACTTTATTCGTCAACATAGTCTTCTTCTAGGGTGATACACTCATTCCAACGCTTCAATATCAATTCGATGCCTTTTTCGGAGAACGATTTGTATTTGGCCTCAAAATACGCCTCAGTTCCTGATACCACCTCTTCATTGGAGCCAAATCTCTTTTTCTGAAGCATTCTTTTGAGGTCTGCAAACCAGTAGTCACTGGGGGGGGGGACAGATCTGGAGAATGGGGTGGATGCGCAAGCAATTTGAAGTACAATTCAAAACTTTTGATTTTGGTGTATCCCCAATAGAAAGTTCGTTATACTCCCAGCACGGTGGGCTCAAATGGCAGAGTTGAACATCATCATCATTATCATATACAGCCACTCACACTGTGATTGAAGGCATGTATAACAACAGGTTTTCAATAATAGCCTCTGGTAAAGCGGCCGGTGATCAGAAAAGAAATTAATCAAAGAGAGCAGCAAAATAATTCTTTACTCCTATTATAAGAGCAACTCCACACAAAAAGCTACAGAAAATTGATTTTCCTCTGTAACAAACCAAACTTGGTGATTAAGTAAAACAAATCCTACAAAGTATACTATTATATCGAGTCGCCAAGTGACTCCTTTTGCATCTGTATTTGTTACTTCTTTTTAAAGTAGTCGCAAAAAGAGAGAGGCAAAAGTTGGACGGGAAATAAGAATGAAAGGAAAATACAGAGAGATGAGGAGAAGAAAAATCGCTAATGAAATATAGAATGAAACAATGACGAGAATCGATGCGTAAACGCAGATAACACCAGCATAACTACAAAATAAGCTGGATGAAAGAATTGTAAAGGTCTTGGCAAAAGAACATAGCCACAAGAGCTATTAACACAGTTCAGAAATACATGCAGAAGAAATAGCTATATTGCAAGAACGCTTACAACGGCGTTCTTCAATCATAAATAATCGAATACCCGATCATACCGAGGTCTTAAAAACAAGTACTGAACTTCAAAATTAAGGCAATGAAAAATTGGATAGTGGACAAAAATAAAAGGTTTTCATCCAAGTAGATTCCCTGTACAGAATACGATTCGTCATAAAAATAGGTATGTTGATGTTTTAAGAAAGCGCAAACATTACTCGCTAAAAAAAATGACCACCCTCTCATGAATTCTAAATTATAAAATTTTACTAACAATGAAAAGAATGCACAACTATCATTCAAACGAGTATAATCTTCAGCCAGGATATAGAAGTGGCGTTTCACTTTGAGAAATGGGCAATTCTGAACAAGGGAAAAGTGGAAACAACAGAAGTAATTTAACCTTACAACTATTAGGACACTCAACAAAAATTATGCCTAAAACTATTTGGGAATTCTAAAAGGAAATATCATCGAAAAAAAAAAGAGATGAAAAATTATCAGCAGAGAACTTTTCAGAAACCAAACCCAACGACCAGAATATAATTAATAAATTAAATAGTTTGCGTCTACAGGAATATAGTTTGGAACATTCTTGAACAGAACAAGAGAGTAACTTAAAAATCTAGATCGAGAAACAACGATGCATATGCTGCTACATACAAGAGACAATGTCAATAGTTTAGATGGAAAAGGTAGGAGAGTAGAAAAGGACTAGTCAGTATCGAGGACTGCGGCGATAGTAGGTGTATAGTACATCAGTTTAATTTTTATCTCATTACTAATATACTTTTTTTAATCGTTTCACCCCAAGCAAGAGTAAAAGTTTAAACAGGAGGAGTTGTCTTTATAGTCTTTCTTGTTGTCATACTCTCACTAGTTTTCTTATTCTAGATAAGGAAGAACTATAAATTGTAATAAATTCATTTAATGTCTTTGCTTCTGATCTTATAGAAGTTTTGGTCTTTGAGGACTTGCGCAAAATGTATATTATCTTGATACGAGTGTGACTGTAGTTCTTATAAGAACGCAATTAAAATTTATTTTAATGGTTACATTTGTCATACAAAGGAATACTAAAAATTCAGTTCGAACAAAGCCTGTTTTTAAGAAAGTCTAGTCATTTAGCGAGTGGATTCTGCTGAGAAGTTATGTGTTACGCTTATACAAAGACGGTTGTGGAAATCAATTTATAAAAAGCTTAGGTATTAGCACATTTATTGTTTTATTTTACATTTCACGTTCCAGTTTGACTCTGAAGATTATCTTGTGAGCCTGCGACTTCGTAAAACTTCGTTTCTACTGAGCAGTTAAAAACGCTAAGTGACATTTAACAATTAAATAGAAAGTTGAAGAAAGACGAGACTATAACGATTAAAATGATTTAAAAAACAAAGCATCTTGATAACATACCTGAAAGAACATTATGATCAGTCGGTTAAAAATTGCTCGATATATCACTACTTACCCGAAATGCATGGGCGAATGCCATGGCTGCATCACTGACAAACTGCAACTGCGCTTCTAAATGAAAATTATTCGGATTGATCACTTCTACTCCACTGCACAGTCGATCATAATTCTCATTGTATGGTGTCCAGCTGCTGTTGGGATATTTGCACTGAAAATGTTGTTCCCAATATTCAATAAACCATGGGTTTCGATGGTTTGTTTTTGGTGATAAGGAGAAGAAATAGTCCCTGAAGCCGCGAACGTCATACGCTAATGGTTGGACCGTAATAGCACCCTCTACCTAACAAAGAAAACATGAAGAAACAATAGTTTGATAATTGTAATAGCATTTTTACATGGTATTATAAAAACATGCGTTTTAAAAAAGCAAGTGGCAAAGTCTTATTATGTCCGTGTTGTTTTGGATACTATATCTGACGATTTGTTTTAATTCTTACACTATGGCAGATGATAAAGCTTTAGAAATAATATTTCACAAAAATATAGTTTTTATATTAACAAACCTCTGTTCTTAAAAATTTCAGAATATAGAAATATTTATATGTGCAAGATATTGTAGAAGTTTAAACTTTGCAATATATCATTATTAAAATAGTGATTATATAATTTTTCTGAGGTGTGACATATTATACAAATCTAATGCAACATAATTTTTTACTTATGAATATATCTAAAACATATAGGCAACAAAGGCATATATTGAACGACAACAATATCTCATATATCTTAATATTATTTTACATGTTAATATGAGCTGCTTGGCATTTTATAACGGTGATCAATTTTTATTTCATTAACTTTATGAAATATTTCGATTTAATGATTGCTTTCAAAAAATCATTTTTACTGATAAATCACAATTTTTTTATTTACCATTGAATGAATACTTGGAGATGCATTAAATTTGTATTTTTGCAATATAATTTATAACAATGTGAGCAATAGCCAACATTGTAGGAATTGTAAGAGTGCGTTTACATAAATTTGTTCTTAGTTTTAAAGTTTCTTGGATGTGATTTGTACAAATCAAAAAGTGCCTGCATTTTTCATGAAATCGTCAATTTTAAATCAACCTATAATTCTGATGCTTGCCCTGCTACACTGTTTTGTCCACTTGCTGTTGTTTTCTTTGTTATTGATTAAATGTTTTTATGAAAGTTACAACATCTAGTTCAACCCTCAAGTCCATAAAATGTAGCTCGGTTATTACTGCTAAAATTGCTACTGCAAAATTAGTTTTCAATTACTCCTTCGTTCAACTTGCACGTTTATCTTTGTGGCATTTACTCAAAGGTTGCTTTGAATCACTACTCATAATATTGTTTGGTTTTTTTTTGTTTTATTTATACTTACAATTCTAGTTTCTTCAAATACTTTTCTGCTTGAAAATTCATAAATTGTTAATTTTTTGAAAAGCAAAGTATAATAAAAACATTAAATGACAAATTTGATCGCCACTACTTCAATATATATATATATATATATATATATATATATATATATATATATATATATTCATTAACAATCCATTGGTTTATAAATAGATATCGATCAATAATGGGGATCTGAATGGATAGAATGTCTGTTGTAAGGTGATGTTAAATTAGTTTATTGCACAAAGCAGTTGTTATTGAATTCTTCTGTTGTGTCTTTATGGCCAGCTAAGGTGGCATTGTTTGGTCCGATTTTTTTAAATAAGTTTTCAAGCATCAAAATTATTTTCGGAATATCTTATTGCTCAGGATGAGGACTGCGATTTAATGAATTAATAAATTATTCATAAAAAATTATCACCGCCTTAGTAAGTAAATTCTCATTTTATTATTAAAAGAAATTGTTTTCCTTTGCTTTATTTCGCGACAAGTTTTGCAAGGGATGTAGTTATGTTTTGTTTTCATCAGTAGTTTACGCAGGTGTAAGAACTAGCCATATAATATTTACTACCTCCTTCAGGGCTATGTCACGAAAAAGTAAGTAACAGTGCATTTATTTCACACAGGAACTCATAATCGATTAGTTATTACCTTCCAATGCTAGTAGCATTTTTGTTATATGACTAAACAAATGAGAAACAATTATTTAAATGAATGTTCTATTTTTATAGATTAAGTAGAAGAATAATATACAAGTATATTTGCTGAATCCAGAAAGTTTAGCATTTAATAAAAAAATGTGTTTCATATGTGTGGTTTATTTACGGTGAAGTATAAACGCTCGTTTAACATTCTTTCAGCATACTGATTCGATAAATTTTATCAGAGTTTATACATACATATACACACGCATGTACAAATATACAATTACATATGAAATGAAACAAATATAGATGAAACCCGACAAAATAATAAAATAAGAAACAAATTTAACATGATTTACTTTTGATAAAGCTAAAATAGTTAAGTTTATAAACGTTTTCCTATTATCAGTTACATGTACATATACTACCGGTTAAACCCACTTTTGATTTCGAGTCACTCTTGGCATGGATTCACAGATAATCAAGATGCACACTTTCGGAATTTAGGTCAATACTGTTATTATGGCATCCTGCAATTTTCTAGATTTGTTGGCTGTACATACACAGTTTTTTATGTGTTCTACTCGTGAGTGTGAAGGTTCTTTTAACGCAGAAACCTTATTGCTGGTCAAGGGACAAATCAGTAAATATATTTTTTAAATTTATGATATGGTGCTGGAAGTGGCCACTAGATAATGGGTGTTTCATAATCATAAATCGAGGCACGTGAACAACTACAATATCTTAATATGGTTGTAGCATTTAAACAATTTTCATGTGTATCAGGAGAGTTCCAAAGTATGCCCAGAAAATATTCCCCATAAGATTACACCAGCCTAGACTGCTGATGCAATATGGACCCACACTTTTATATTATTTGCGCAAACTTTTGTCCATTCCATGCGAATATCACAATAGAAATCGAGGCATCAGACCATTCATTTTTTGGAATCCTCAGTGAATTGTATGTTCAATTTTTTATTCTTATCTATCAGCCGGAGTTGACTTCTGCTGCTGCTGTAGCCTATCAGCTTCGGGTTTCGACGAATTGTGTGTTCAGAGCTTGTTTTCTCTATATTTTGTTTTAGAGAGTGGTTATTCGAGTTAACATTGCCTTTCTATCTGCTTGAACCAATGTGTTCATTTTATCAGTTTTCTTTCAACAAAAAAGGATTTCCGCCTACAGAATTGATATTTACTGAATTTGTTCTCTTTCTAACCCTTCTCAGTATGCCTGAGAGATAGTTGTGAGCGAAAATAGTTCATCAGTTTTTTTATATTCTCAGACCGGCCTAACATACCAAAGACTACGTCGCTTTCAAAAAACTTTTGGCTGTTTGTAAATGTGCATAATAGATCATTTGTTCACGTGACACTAAATTAACTGGCCGATGTGCGATGTATATATATATATATAATATATTAATATACCAAGTGTTCTACTTTACACACACACACACACACACACACACACACACACACATATATATATATATATATATATATATATATATATATATATACCAAGTGTTCTACTTTATATATATATATATATATAAAGTAGAACACTTGGTATATTAATCAGGTAAATTCCAATAGAGACGAACTCTTAAATTCATCTATTTAATTTAATAGAGTAATATAATTTAGAAAATTTTTAGATATACTACGATTTCATGGGTGATACATATTTCACTACCAATCATGACCTTGCGGCTCGTCAGACCCAAATGATACAACAGTTAATCTTCAAAATATCCACAAAAATATTATACACAGACGCTCACATGTCTATACTTAGAATAGACATTTGTAACGGTAATTTACAAAAACAATTTGAAGCTCATTAAAAAAAAAAACACAGCGAAGAAAAAAATAAAAAAAGTAGACAATTAATAAATGGAAAAAAGAGAAAAAAAAAAGGAAAGAAACAGAAATAAAAAAAAACGAACGGTATACAGAGAAATGAATGTTAACATCAAGTACCGACACAGCGTCTATAGCAACCTGGGATATATTTACTGTAAAAAGTAAAAAATAAATTGTAAATCATAATTTTAATACAAATTAAAAAAAATAACTATTTTTAATATTATTCTGAAAATTCAGTTAAAATAATTGAAATTTATAAAAAAAAATAAAAGAAAAATTATAATTAAATATAGGAAAAAAGGAAAAGTTAGAAAGATAAACGTAAAAAAGAGAGAGTAAAAGTAAATAAATAGAACGAGAGCGAATAGTATAGATAGAAAAGAATTTAAAATAATTTAAAATAAACATCTTAGATCAACATCCACGTCTATTATAATTATATGCACTCTGAGAAAAACATAACATGGAATTTAATATTAAATTAAATTTTACCTACAACGGGATATATTTATGGTAAAAAAATAAATTATAAATCATACTTTCTAATACAAATTACAATATAACCACTAGTATTAATATATTATAAATAATTATAAAATAAAATTATAAAATAATAACACTTAGTAAGAAGAAGATAAATAAAATATTAAAATACAATGTTAAAAAAATCTTAAATAATAATAATAGAAATAGATAATAATAGTAATAATAATAAATAATAATAATAATATATATGTATATATCAAAAGTTTTTTTAAACACGAATAATAATAATAATAATAATAATAATAATAATGTATTAAAAAAGAAAAAGGATCTTAATAGTAGTAATAATAATAATAACAAATACAAATATAAAAATTTTTCACGCATATAATAAAAAATAATAGTTATTATTAGAAAAAATATATATCCTAAATAATAGTAGGAAAATAATATTATGAAAATAATAATAATAAAAAATAAAAATACAAAATATATATATATAACAAAATATTAACACAAATAATAATATTATTATTATTATTGAAAAAGAAAATTGATCATCAATAATAGTAATAAAATAATAATTATAAACGTAAAACACCCACATACACTTACATATCCACACACACATATATATATATATATACATACACATACAGATACATACACATACATACACATAAATACATACACATACACATATACACATATACACGCATACACGCATACATAAAAAACATCCAAGCACAAATGTATATATATCCTATATATATTTTTCTTTAAATATGTATATATATATACACACATATACATACATCCACATGCATATATACATACAACACACATGCAAACACATATATAAACATATACATGTATATATATATCAATATATTTAGTGTATCGAGGCAGCAAATAGTTTTCTAAACATATGCTGTTAAATATAAGAGACAATGAATGTCTATTATGTTTATCATGATCCGTTCTAAACGTCGTATTTTGGCTTAATTTTAGTTGAAAATAAAGACAAAAATTCTCCAACATTTGGATAATTTTTTATTAATTTGGTTCTAAGCTTTCGGCTCACATGAGTCATCTTCAGAGAGGTTATTTAGACTGTAATACAATAACATCCGCCATCACCGACGATTTTATTTTGTGTTGACATAAAACTCCGCTTGGCAACGGCAATAGTCACCAAAAATAATAAACGCAGTTCTCAAATTTGCAATGCGGTTTTATGACGTCAAACCGCGTGATAGCGCGAAATGACAACAAAACCATGTAGTCAAATGCAATGTAATGTGTTATGTCCGGTTTTAAAGGTGATTTTATTGAGTGTTGGTTGTTTAGATTTGATGTATATGGCCTCCAATATCTGCAGGTTTCTCTTACTGTGTGTATGAGTAAGGATCACCGTATTGTTGAACAAAATCTGTTTGATATTACCTACATGTTTATGTTTTTCAGAGAAATGTTGTTTAATAGTACTCTGATCAGAAAAATGACACGTAAGTCTACAGGAGAGCGTGGTTGTAGTAAAACCAATATATGTACTGGGTTTTTTATTAGTATCAGAGATGCAATCTCTGAATGGGCATGTAAATTGGTACACTAAATTCTCTACAAAAAAACAATGTAGTGTACCAATTTACATCAGAGTACCAATGTAGTGTACCTATTCCAGTTGAATTTCTTGCATTCACTTACGCGCAAATACTCTTGGGAAAGGTATTAATCTGTCTCTTCCTTCCAGTTATGTGTTAAATAACAGGACAGATTTGGTTCTATAGCTTTGGCAGGCAACCAGTCTACCGCAGAAAGCAATGGCAACCTACTGTGGGATAATCTTCTGCTCAGTCAGTCATGTCTCTTTAGAGACATGATCGCCCAAGCGTGTATCACGTATGGCACTTAACTGACTGAGTTTGAGTGGCTTGACTTTCTTCAATGTCTGTCTCACTTTCTATTTTAGCTTATCCACCTGATTCTGAGGAATGTTCAAAGCTATTTCCTTGATTCTGGCAATGATGTCTAAGTATGGTAACCGCCTGATGGTGTTTGCGAAGTTGAGACTCTTGTTTAGTACTGATTCTTCAGAGGCACTCAGCTGATGTTGATTGATTGTTGACAACTGCCTTATCAGTGGGGTGATAGACCTAAAGTGCCACCTTCATATCTTATAATCTATTGAATTCCTATACTTCGTGAACTTTGACTTTATCGAATATCTGCCTGATGGATTTTTCCAGCTCATGCTGGATTCTTTTTGTTTTCTCCATCGGTGATCCTGCTGAAGGTCTCGAACCTCTGGGAGATATCGGACTGTAATTTTTCTTTCATGCATCGGTTGTACTGGATTCATTCTCGGACCAGGGCGTGTCCCGTTTTTTTCTACAATCAGATGAGATCTCTTTGACGGCAAGTTTCGGTGCAAAGTTTTCAGGGATGAGTCGTGATTCTCTGCATCGGTGTACGAATATCAGGTGGTTTGATATTCGTTTCACGTTCAGGTAGGACGGTTTTATTCCTCTCCGTATTTTTAGTATATCGGGTCCGTACCGATACTTCAGGGTTTATCTATATTTCTGAGATCTCGTAATATTTACACTACTTACATTGTTCGGACTATTGTCCTCATCTTTATTTCCATTATTACGACGTTACGGCCTTTGTACGTTTTAGCCTTCTCCAGTTGTTAGGAATTTCGAACCAAAACTTTTATTACGATCATTGGGATATATCATTCTCATTCAATGTGAGATGCTATTTCTAGTAGCCATGTAGTTATCTCCCTTTTACTTAACTCTCTAAGTTATTTGTTCACCACTGTTGTAGCATGGCATTGAAGTCATAACTCTTTATGTCAAGTCACTGTTTATATAAACTTATTTATAAATGGAACTTTGTGTGTGTGTCTGTGTGTGTGTGTCCGTTACCTATAGACTCCGAAACGGCTGAACCGATTTTCTTTAAATTTTACACAGTTGTACTTTAAGCGTCTGCGAGTGTTCTTAGCTAGGTTTTGTGTCGAGGTACCCCCGATAAATATCGAAAATCGATAATCGAAAAAATCGGGTTATAGAAGGAGTGGTCCGATTTTAATCAAATTTGATACACTCATAGACAAAGACATAAGAAACGATATTCAGAAGTTTTAAGATTGCAGTTCTTACAATAGTGCAGAATATATATATATATATATATATATATATATATATATATATATATATATATATATATATAAGGCAATATGTTTTTGTGTGTGCCTGTTTATCTGTCTGTGTATCCTTTATACAAATCCACAATTTTTATCCGATTCTCACCAAATTTCACACAAATATTTTTGAGACTGAGTCTGAGCTCCAGAATTATGGATTACTTTTAAAGCTTTCATTGCACCCGAGCAACGCCGGGTTATACTGCTAGTGTATATATATAGCTGTTTATTTTCCATTCGTTATTTTTACTTATATTTAAAACATATACTGTTTTTAATAATTTATTTTTTGTTTTTTAAAGCTTTTCAATCTTGAACTCAACTTTGTGAGGTTTAATATGCTTACTGTAGTATTCTTAGGTGCATACAAAATTTGTTATTCATTAACATTTTATTGTAAACCATGAAATACATGCTGTCTTAAGAGGAGCAAAAATGTTAAAAACATGGAAAAATAGGAAATAATATATTGAACAGAAATTTTCATTTTTCACTTGAAAAATGTAAAAATATCTGAAAATTAAGTATCCGCATTGGAAGCAATGGAAAAAAAAGAGAAATAATACGAACACTAATAATATTTAAAACAATAACAGAATAAAAATTAAATGAAATATTATTAAAAGGGAGTAAATTATATTGGTTGGGCAACAGTAAGGAATTTCTTCGCCATTATTCCGGTGGGAGGGGAGGCAGAATAATGAGGGTAATGATTGTTTAGTAATTGTATAACAACAACAAAAAGTTAATTCAGTAAATTCGCCAACGATAAATATTGTAATGATGTTTGCTTTTATTTATTAGAACAAATAATAGAAGTAAAATATAAACTATCTGAGTTACAGTATTGTTGAATAAACTAGAAATGTGCTTATCTGTTTTTCCGTTCATATTCCTACGCTTGCTATACCAGGTTTTCTAACTTCTCTCTTTTTGACTAGCTATCTTGTCATTTCGTCACTATCATATTTATGACTTAAATCTGAGAGAAAACGTATCTGTTAGCCAAAATCTATTCTCTGATATTTGACATTCTTCGAATAAAGTCAAGTTTTTCTTGCTTGAGAATCACTTATATTAAGATTGTAAAACAAGAAAATAAACTTGTGGACATAATAACTATAACACGGAATTAATTAGGAATATATTTATCTGCAACAAGGAAAGAAAAACAAATATTTCAGGCAAATTCTAACAGATGATTAATTGCCACTTAACCTTAAGTATGATTAGACATTCTACAAAACAGCATTACTATTGATGCGAAGAAACAAGAAAACACATTATTAAAAGTGAGTACAGTGAAGAGGAAGAAGAAGAATGGTAAGTTTAAGCGTTCCGATTCCAATAAACCACGAATCCATGCACAGGAGCTTGAATTAGTTATGATCTGTCAGGCCGAAGCATCATTGAAGATAGAATCGAAAAACGAAGAACCCCCAATATGTGCAACATAACACTGAAGTAAAGATGAATACTGCCAGAGGATTTTCTTAAAATTTCTTGTTTCTAGTCGTTTTCTGTAAAACACAAAAGAAGATCTGAGAAAGAAGAAATCAATATCCATAGCCAAATCCTTACATTTTAAAATTATGTCGATAAGGTCAATGTTATAAGAAAGGAGAAGAAAGAAGAGTTATTGGCACTGAAATTACAAACAGCAGAAAGTGGATAATCATGACAAGCAGAAAATACCAAAAAGCAATAAATTTTAGAACAGAAAATATAAGACAAAGACAGAATGTAGAATGACTTATGGGATAATTTATGAGATAGATGAAAGAAGTTTCAAACAAAACGATCAGTTCATAGTTAAGCAGAAGGCAAATAATTTATAAAGCAAGCTGTACAGAATATGGTTATAGGATGAATTATGTCAAAGGGAAAATAAGCACGCAAAAGCATTTTTAATCATATTGAATGCAGAGAATTAAGTGAGACGGGGAACAGAAGTAGACACGATTATATATAAACATTCGTCCATTAAGTATTATAGGTTAAATTAAAAAACGGAAATGCTGCAAATATACATTTTGAGAAATACCGAATAGATTTTTGAATATTCATGTGATATTAAAATTATTGTTGCTGAATCGTTTTTAAAGGTTTTGAGGATTTTTGTAAAAAGAGCGAAATAAATGTAAATCTAAAGGAGAATCGAAATCATCCAGACGATCATATTCTTAAAAATTGGCAAGTATGCTGAAGTGATATTTGGCATATTGAGGTGATTTGATAGATAAGAACCAGTAAATCATACCGATATACTACTGCTACTACTACGACTATTATTATTATTATTATTATTATTATTATTAATTACCTGTCTTTCTTTTCCTTCAAAAGCGACTGCTCTGCCTCCCCATCCATCACTTCCAATCCACGAAAATATCCCCGTGGCATTTTGACGGGCAACGGCAGACATCAATTCACCTACTTCTTGGTCGGACGCAAATATTATCACGCCTGCAGGAGATATAAAATTAAACTAAATATCTATATTGAATAAATTAATATAAGAAAATCATTAACAATAAGAATGGCATGAACAAATCATGAAAGGTAAAACGAGAATCATTCATAATTTATACGTAGACTGTTCGTTCGGTTATGCCTCATGCATTTTACATTGAGTTGATAATTATTCCAGCAATGTTTTAAATTATATTAATAGTAAAAAGATTAATGCAATTTAATAGTGTATTTAAGTGATAATAATTGCATGTTATTAAATACATACATACAGATAGTTATGATGAGCTAATTAAATTACATCTATATATTGGCAGGAATTGAAGAAATAAATACAAAACAATGTTTTGTTTATTCATATCATGAACAAATATTCCCTCTTAACTTACTGAGAGCGATGAATACTTTGATGATATTCAGGTTAATGTTTATATATGAATTTGTGATAATTTTGATCACAATTTTTTTTTCTTGATAACAAATGATGCTAGCCATATGTTAGAGAATATGTGGCTTATTAATATGATAACTAAAGCAACAGTTGGAGGAAAAATATGAAGGAGTATTGGTGCTGAAAGCGGATAGAGTTCAAATTTGGGTCTCGTGTATTGCTTTTATATAAACCCTTCGATTTCCTTTACATTTTGTCTATTATTTCCCTCTTCACGTATTTCTACATATTATTATTATTATCATATCATATTATCATGTCATTTTTCATCATATTTCGATTTCTGCTTTGGTCTCACTACCAACCAAGTCTGCGGGGAGACCTAAGGCAGGTCGTAGCGTGTTGTTATGGCTCCATTTCATGTTTTTCTATCTTCCCTATCATAGATAAAGTTTTCCTTAGTGTGTGGGCTGTACTTAATAAGACAATTTTTTGTATATCTCTTAAGCTGGGGTTTCCAGGGATTCTTTCAATGTGTTGTTTTGTTCCATTTTTTATCATTCCAAGTGCACCGACTATCACTGGTACAACTCTTGTTTTCAATTTCCACATTTTTTCTATTTTATTATTATTATTATTATTAT
>JBBBDQ010030386.1:0-15360 GCA_037127315.1 Ascarosepion bandense
TGATATAAAATCATCAAAAGTTATCAAACAATGGGCAGAAACAAGTGCCTCATTAACTAATTTGCTATTTCTAACTGTATTTAGTTTATAGTAAAGACTTTTCAATGTTTTGTTGATTGTATTAGTTGTTACCCATGCAGTCAAATAAGGAATCTTGTTTAACTAACATAACATTAACTTCATTGTTTTTTTTCTTTAAACCTTCAGTCTTCTGGTTGGAGGTCAAGACAATTTCTTATAGTAGATTAAATATCATGGCAATTCTCTGTGACATTGTCTAGCTTTATAGCTCACTTTCTGAAAACGAGTGTTTACTGTTCCAGGCAAGTGTCTCATAGGATAATTCTCTGTAGTGGACTCTAAGCCTTA
Source organism: Ascarosepion bandense (assembly GCA_037127315.1). Taxonomy (NCBI): domain Eukaryota; kingdom Metazoa; phylum Mollusca; class Cephalopoda; order Sepiida; family Sepiidae; genus Ascarosepion; species Ascarosepion bandense. The sequence continues at coordinate 370 of JBBBDQ010030386.1, forward strand.
AAATTAACTTGCCTGCTGATTAATGCTGCTACTGCCTGTCATGTTTTGACTGTTTCTCTTTTTTTCTTTATTTCCTGTATCATATTTATTTTTGTGCTAGGCCTCCAAAGGAATTCATCATAGCATAGCATATGTGCTTATTCTTTCAAACAATATTCTTTTTACATTCACAAAAGCCAAATGGATAAATGAACCATCTTTCAGAGATTCACTGTATTAAAAAATTAATGATACATTTTCAGTAAAAAAAAAAGGTATGAATCTAAATGAAATATACATGAATTACATATTTCTAAATAAAGTGAGCATAAATGATTGAAATAGGGCTAATTTTCATGTGTCTAAATTAAATTGAATATAAATGAAATATATCTTATTTTCGTATTTCTAAATAAGAAAGCATAAATCTGAATGAAATAGAACTGATTTTCATATTTTTCTATGAAAAAGCTTAAATCTTAAAAAATATTGATGATGTTCCATAAATCTGAAGAAAATATACCTAAATTAAAAAAGCATAACATTATTTACATTGTTCACAGGGTTGTATCATTTTCATTCCAGGTGTGATAACATGGCAGCCATGTAGTTATCTCTAGTTGTTTTAAAGGGAGATAATTACATGGCTACCAGAGGTAGCATCACATGGAATGAAAATGATATATTTCAGTGATCAAAATAAAGGGTTTAGTTTGTAATTCTTAGCACCTGAAGAAGGCCAGAGCAAACAACAGCTGAAATGTTGAAAGCATAGCAATAGAGGGACAACAGCCTGAATAATGTAAATGCTACCTCATCTCAGAAGTATAGACAATTACTGAAAACATATAAATCTGAATGAAATATAACTGATTTTCATATTTCTATGTAAAAATATATCTGAATGAAATATAGCTGATTTTCATATATTTCTAAAATATGAATCGATATAAAATATAGCAAATGTTCATATTTCTAAGTAAAACATGAATCTATATGAAATACAGCTGATTTTTTATATTTCTAAGTAAAAAAAGAATAAATCTAAATCATATAAATTATTTTCATTTTTCTAAATAAAAAAAGCATAAATTTGAAGGAAATATAGTACATTTGCATATTTGTTAAAAAGCATAAATCTGAACAAAAAAAGCTGACTTTCATAGTTCTAAATAAAACTGCAAAAAGCCATGTGAAATATATGAGATATTTTCAAAAAACATACAAACCTTAAAAAATATGGTCTATAAACCAGCATAAATCTGAATGAAACAGCTAAATTTCATATTTCTAAGTAGACATACATAAATCTAAATTAAATATAGCTGATTTTCATATTTTCAAATAAAAAAGTATTGAAAAAAATACAAAGGATTTTTATATTAAAAAAAGCATAAATCTCAAAGAAGTATAGATGATTTCTATAATTTTAAATAAAAAAATATAAATCTGAAAGAAAGCTGATTTTCATGATTTCAAATAAAAATCCTGAATATTCATAAACTGGGGCTGATTTTCATATTTTTAAGTAAAAAAAACATATCTTAATTAAATATATTTGATTTTTATATTTTTAAATGAAAAAGCATAAATCTGAATGAAATGTATCAGATTTTTTTATTTTTAAATGAGAAAGAATATATCTTATTAAAATAAAGATGATTTTCACATTTTTCAATAAAAAAGAATAAATGTGAATGAAATATAGATGATATTCACATTTTAAATAAAAGAAACATGAATTTGAATAAAATATAGATGATTTTCATATTTTTAAGCATGAAAACAAATATGAATGAAATATTGCTGATTTCTATATTTTCAAATGAAAAAGCATAAATCTGAATAAGTAGATCAGATTTCATGTTTTTAAATAATAAAGACTAAATCTGAATGAAGTATAGCTAGTTTCATATTATATAAAATATAGCTGATTTTCATATATTTTAAGAAAAAAGGCATAAATCTGAATGAGATATATCTGATTTTCATATTTTTGAATAATCAATTATAAATCCTAAAATATATATTGCTGATTTTTGTTTGTAAATAAAAAAGTATGAATGCATATGAAATATAGCTGATTTTCATATTTAAATAAGAAAGCATTAATCTGAATGAAATATATATGATTTTCAAAATGTTAAATACAATTGCATAAATCTTAATGAAGTCTAGATGATTTTCATAATTTTAAAATTTAGTTGAATTTTATATTATTAAATAAAAAGCATAAATCTCAAAGAAGTATAGATGATTTTCATAATTTTAAGAAGCATGAATCTGAATGAAATAGAACAGATTTTCATATTTGTTAATAAAAAAGCCTAAATCTGAATGAAATAAATTAGATTTTAATATTTTTAAATACAAAAACATAAACATAAAAAAACAATGTGACCGGTATTCATATTTTAAAAGACAAAAACCTAAATCTGAATAAAACTTTGCTGGTTTTATGAAAAAAAAGGATGCATCTGCGTGAAATGAAGCTGATTTTTATATTTTTGAATAAAAAAGCATAAATATGAGTGAAATGTGTCAGATTTTACATTTTAAAATAAAAACGCATAAATCTGAATGAAAGAAATCTGATTTTCATATTTTTAAATGAAAAAGCATAAATCTGAATAAGCATGTCGGATTTTCATATTTATATGGGCCGAAATCAAAGTATTTGTAAAAAGTTTTCACACTTCCGTAAAATATCGAAAACCTTTTCATTTATTAAAAAAATTGTTGTGTTTACAATTGATACTTAGTGTTTTCATCTTGCTTTATAAATTTTCAGAAAATTATCTTAAGGATAAATAAATCTTCAGCAAATTTAAATATTTCAAAATTTACGTTAAAAACTATAGCTTTTTTTGTATGTAAACTTCCTTAAAATATATTAAAATCCTAAAATTTAAAACATTCTATGTGTTTTCCATTGATACCAAAAGTTTTCATCAAGTTTTAATAGTTTTTATGAATTTATCTTGAGGATAAATTAATTTTCGGAAACTTTGAAAATTTAATAACTTACCTTAAAAACTTGTAGTTTTAGTTGATTTAAAAACTTTCACAAATACGTTGAAAAATAACGTCGAAATCAACGAAAAGCTTTTTAAAGTAAATTTTGAAATATTCAAAGTCCCAGAAAAGTAATTTATCCTTAAATTAATGATTAAGTTGAAACCATTTGGTATCAATGGAAAACACTTTGATTTGAAAAATGTTTAGGACTTTTCGATTTTACGGCTATATTTTTACGGAAATAACAACAAAAATGCTACTGCTTTTAACGTAAATTTAAGAAAATTCAAACTTTCATAAAACTAAATTATCCTTTACATAAATTAATGAAAATTATTATAACATGATGAAAACAGTTGGTATCAATGGAAAACACTTAGATTTTTAAAAAAATTTAGGGGTTTCCGGTATTTACGGAAGTTTAAAAACTTTTACAAATCCGTTGAAAAACAACGTCGAAATCAAGTAAAATTTTGAAATATTCAAACTTTCAAAATTTTGAAATATTCAAACTTTCATAAAATTAATTTATCGTTAAGATAAATTAATAAAAACAACTGAAATAAGTTGAAACTACTAGGTATCAATGGAAAACACATAGATTTTTTTTTTTTAGTCTTCGATATTTTACGGTAGAATAAATATCAACAAAAATGCTATTGTTTTAACGTAAATTTTGAAAAAACTCAAGCTTTCATAAAATTAATATATCCTTAATATAAATTAATGAAATTATTATAACATGATGAAAACATTTGTTATCAATGGAAAACACTTAGATTTTTTAAAAGTTTTAGGTGTTTTCGATACTTTACGGAAGTTTAAAACTTTTACAATTATGTTGAGAAACAACGTCGAAATCAACGAAACGCCATTGTTTTCAAATATAAATTTTGAAATATACAAAGTTATAACAATATTTTGTAGCGGACCGGAATTAGTTAATTTTATTAATTAATTAATAACCATAACCGGAAAATCTTCAAATTACTATTATAGATCATTTGTTATCAATGGAAAACACTTAGATTTTTTAAAAGTTTTAGGTGTTTTCATACTTTACGGAAGTTTAAAACTTTTACAATTATGTTGAGAAACAACGTCGAAATCAACGAAACGCCATTGTTTTCAAATATAAATTTTGAAATATACAAAGTTATAACAATATTTTGTAGCGGACCGGAATTAGTTAATTTTATTAATTAATTAATAACCATAACCGGAAAATCTTCAAATTACTATTATAGATCATAAGAGAACATACTAAGAGAAATTTTCTTTATCCTCCGAAGGAAAACGGAAGTGATTAATTTTATTAACTAATTATTAACTGTAGCTGAAAAAATCTTTATCTTTAAAAAGAAAGCAGAGACGAAAAATAACACCTGGTATTTCTCTATTATTGTAAACCCGGAAAGAAGAGAAAGAAAAGAGAAATGGATTTGTTTTTGATTTCGGCCCATAAAGACAAGTGTCATCCTTGAACCTAAAAGATAGATTCAATTGTTATTATTTGGCCGGTAAAAGAATAGAAAAGGAAGGCCAGGGAAAGAAGAAGGAAGAAAGAAAAGTCTAAATTAGTTTCAAGCCAGAAACAATAGATATCGGTTTCAGTCACCCCAAAGAAAGCTGACGGTCATTCTAAACATAAAGGAAAGATAAATTTATTTGTTATTGTTTCTTGGTAAAGGAAAGGGAAATTTCATTTTGGGTTCGAATATATGGCTGGCATGACTCGTGAAAAAAAAAAATAAATAAAGATAACAAATGTTTTGATTCCGTGTCAAGTAATTTAGAGAAAAAGTATTTTCACTGACATCAGGGTAAAACTGATAAGGCATTCTTGTCACTTGAAAATATAGCTGACTCAGAGAATGGATATTATTAAAAACAGGTGCGTAGAAATTATTATTTGGGTAACACTGTCAATGGACCCTTGTCAACTTGTTTTGGGCGAAGACAGTTCAAAAAGGTTAATACCTATTGTTTTAAGAAAAGAAATCCTCGAAATTGTTTCGTGAGAACGAAAAATTTTTGAGAAAGGAAATTCGGTTAAGTTCAGCACAGAAAAGGGGTATGGGGAGATGACGCCATAAGATCAAGAGAGATTCCAAGCCCCGAAAGGGTGAGACGACTAACAATAGACGTCATGGAAAGAAGACTAATCCCATTGGCTAAACCACAGGCAACAACGAGTAAGCAGCTAACCTCAGGATTTTATTTTTTATTTTATGCACATGCCATAAAATTAATTTATCCTTAATATAAATTAAAGAAATTTTTATAACATGATGACAACATTTGGAATCAATGGAAAACACTTAGACTTTTAAATATTTTTATGGGTTTCCGATACTTTACGGAAGTTTAAAAACTTTTACAATACTTTGAAAAACAACGTCCAAATCAACGAAAAGCAATCATTTTTCAACGTAAATTTTGAAAAATTCTAACTTAATTCATCTTTAAGATAAATTAATGAAAACAACTGATACAAGTTGAAAACACTTGGTATCAATGAAAAACAGATTTTAAAAAATTTCAGGGTCCTTCGATATTTTTCGGAAGTTTAAATATCAACAACAATGCATATTTGGATATTTTTCGGGAGTTTAAATATCAACAACAATTTTTAACGTAAATTTTGAAAATTTTCAACTTTCATAAAATTAAATTATCCTTAATATAAATTAATGGAAATTACTATAACATGAGGAAAACATTCGGTATCAATGGAAAACACTTAGATTTTTAAAAATTTCAGGTGTTTTTGATACTTTACGGAAGTTGAAAATTTGTACAAATACGTTGAAAAACAACGTCGAAATCAACTAAAGCAATAATTTTTAATGTGGAGCCAAAAGTGGGTCCATGGAAATATAACACGGAACACGAGGTGTAGGTTAAAGAAAGTTGTATTTACAGAAAAGTTTACGAAGAAGAAGAGCGTACGAATCCAGTATAGTCCTTGCTAGTTGACTGTGGTCATGCGCACAGTGCTACAGTCTGCTGTATTTACTAGCCTTCCCACGCAAGGCCGGATGTGACACATGGTCATTTTAATGTGGGTATTCCCGGCCATAGTGCTACAGTCTGCTGTCCACTACTGCTATCACACACCTATTAATATAGCAGTGGGTGAGTCTATGTTGAGGTGAGTCTGGGTTCGACAACACCCCCATTCCAAGAATTTTTCTTTTTTTTCCCCCTTGAAAGGAGAATGAGAAAAAGTAATTTTTTTAAATACTTCTTCCATATTCAACGGTGATGTTGTGTGTACTGGTATTATTTACCTTTTTGATTTATCTTTTTGAATGTTTTTGTAGAATGTTTAGAGAGTAAGTAATTCTGAGATAATAGATCAAGTATTTGAAATGATCTAAGTCTTTTACCTTTTCGAGATGTAGCTTTTGTCACACAGTTATTTTTGTTTGAATAAATATTCTGATGTGAATAGGCCTTGTTACAGGTTACAGGCTGAAAGCTTATATCTGTTTTGGGTACAGACCAAGATTTTTTATCTGTGCTAGACCATTCATTGTTTGAATCTGTGCTAGACTATTCATTGTTTGAATCTGTGCTAGACTATTCATTTTTTTGTTGAGCGGATCAAATCTTCTGGGAGCTCTTTCAAATCATTTGGTTCAGAGTAAAACTCTTAATATTTTTTCTCTTGGGGTTCACGTGAAGAGGTTGCGTGAGCTTCCTTTTTCTCCCAGAGCGTCTTATCTCCGGTGAGACTTGGGGTGTGTCGATATCGAAGTGTTCATATACCATGTCGATTGGTTGTTCACTGATGTTTAATGGTGATTACTCAAGATCGTTTAGACGGCATTTTCTAAGTTGATTCATGTATCGCTTGTGAGTGTTTCTTGGACCATGAACAATGTAGACTAATTCGCCAATTCTTTGTTTTATTTTTCCAATTTCCCAGGATGTGATATTGTTCTTATAGGTTATGAAAAGAACTTTGTCTCTGGGATTAAAATGTTTCTTATATGGTGAGCCGGTTTTCTTAACTTTGGCTTGTCGTGGGATAAGTTTATCGAACACGGATTTAATTTTCCTCGCAGGCGAGCGCCCCATGGGTGTGTTTGGATTAGGAGTTATCCTGAATACTTGCAGGAACTGCTGCAGTGCTCGATCTGTTGGTGTGCCAGTTGTTTTTTTAATGCTCTTTTAAGAGTGTCCACGAACCTCTCAGCTTATATCCGTTACTTCTCGGATGATACTGGGGAGTAGTCACGTGATCCACCTGATATGCCTTGCAAAATTGCCCAAATGCACCTGACGTGAATTGGGTGCCGTTGTCTGTAACTACACAGTCAACTACGCCAAAGCGTACGAATAACTCGTGTAGAAACCCGATTGTGCGACTAGTAGTTGGGTTTTTACATTGTAAAACCTCGGGCCATTTTGAAAAACTGTTTACAATAATAAGATAATGCATATTGTCTAATGGCCCTGCAAAAACCTTGTGGATTCTTTGCCACGGGTGCTCCGTTTTTGGCCATGGTTTGCACGTTGTATTCGGTGATTTCGCTGCAAGTGCACATCCTTTGCATGCTTCCACCATGTCTGCTATATCCTTGTTCATTTCTGGCCAATAAACATAGCAATGCATGAGACTTTTTGTGCGGCTTTTCCCTGGGTCATAAAGTCTGTAAAATTCCTCGAAAGTTTTATCTTCGTCCGGTACGTATTCGAAAGTTTCCATTGAATTATAAATTGTGTTCTGGGAAAAAATCGTATCTTCAAAGTTTTTTGAACTGTTCACTAATTTTTCGAGTAATTCCTGGAGTTGTTTGTGTTGTAATTCAGTTTTTTGAAGTGTCATTTGTTGGAATTCCAACAGTTGCTTATGCATTTCCATCAACTCTTCTGACTTTTGCTGATAAAGCTGTTATCTTTCTTCTGCTTTTTGTTGAAAAAGCTGTTGTCTTTCTTTTGCTTTTTGTTGTAGGTCCAACTGTAAGATGAAAGACTTTCAAAAAACAAAACAATAGCAGAAATTGCTGTCGCTTTGAAAAACCCGTGCACCAAAAAGGAAGGGTACAGCAGAAAATCCAAGCAGATTTTTTCCTTTTCTTTTTTGTTGACACAAAAAAGAAAAAAAAATTGGAAGCCAATTACAATAAAGAACTACTTAGATTAGTTCTTCCGAGAATCCCGTTGTTAACTTCAATTTTGACTACTTCAGTATCTTCATTGTTTTTTCAAAAAATTCAGCAAGGAACAAAGGAAAAAAAAATCTTGATAAGTCGCTAAGCAGCGTATTTGCATACGTATTTGCAATACTTCGGCGTGTTTTTTTTTCTCTTCTTTCTTTTTTTTACAATGTGATAAGTAGAAATGTTACTTAGGCAACGCAAATAATTGTACAGGATAGAACTTGTTATTTAGCAAAAAAAAAAAAAAAAAAGAAAAAAAATCACCTCCGTGAATTTTAAGAGGGGGGAAGTATTTTGACGAGTTTTAGTAGGAATTCAGTTCCATTTACTCTTTCCCGAATTCACGATTTGGTGAATAGTTTTTTTTTTCTTCTTTCGAAGAAGTCGAACAAAATTTTTGATTTTATCCGTTTGTTTTTTCTGTTTCGTTCGACGTCAGTTTCAGCAGAATTAACGAATCCTGTGTCGCTATTGCTGTGGAACTGGACTTTTGAAATTTCAGCGTGTGATTCCGAATATCTTGTCGCCTCTGATGTCGCGAGTAGTTTTTCTTTTCCGTGTAAGGTACGAATTCTCGTCACTGATATGACGTGTAATTTTTCTTTCTTCCCGTGTAAGGTTCGAATTCTCGTCGCCACTGATGTGGAAACCAGTGGGTGTTAAAACGAATCTTCATCGCCACTGATGTGGCGTGCATTTTTTTTCTTTCCGTGTAAGGTTCGAATTCTTCGTCGCCACTGATGTGGAGTCAAAAGTGGGTCCACGGAAATATAACACGGAACACAAGGTGTAGGTTAAAGAAAGATGTATTTCCAGAAAAGGTTACGAAGAAGAAGTAAAGTAGAGCGTAATAATCCATTATAGTCCTTCGTAGTCAACTGCGTTCATGCGTACAGTGCTACAGACTGCTTATATTTATTTTTGTAAAAATAGAAAAAATTGTGGCACAAGGCCGAAAAGTGGGAGGGGTAGAAGGTGACACTCACTTAACTATCCTATACCTAGCTAAACACTATCACGACCCAATCACACATTACAATTTACACATTCACCACAAGAACCCTTCCATCAGCTCCCAATACCACAATACCACAAATTTACAAGGGGCACCTAAAAAAGGGGGAAAAGCCCATGACAATAAAAATTCATTTATATACAATATAATATATAAATTAAGACATAATGAAGGATGTAATGATGGGAGAGGGATGAACCCCAAAAGAAACTAAAAAACAACAAATTTTTAAAACAAAAAAATGACAATGTTAATAAGACCCGTCCATCCTAGAAAAAGAGTGGCCAAATTAAGAAGCACACTTGGTAAGGTAGTGGTGGTGGTGGGGGAAATAATTAATGGAATGGGACAATCAAAGGCTGAACCAGTCGAGATATAAGGAGGCCAAAACAAACTGAGGAGGATGGGAATCTCGACTTGGATCAGAGCAAAAGAGAAAATCGGGTACAGGTTAGGAACACATTCATTCACTTTAACTAGGTACACAAAAGAGAGCTACCTTAACCAGGGGAGAGTTCCAAAGGAATCCACCCCGATGTAACCAGTAGATCTAAAAGAGGAAATCAAGACTAGCCCCGTTCACGCGAACCAGGCTTGCCACATTTACCCACCTTTTGCTGAAGTCTGTCAAAGTCAAACGTTTCTAATCAGTTCTAATCCTTATTTTGAGCATCATCTCAAAATATCGGATCAGATCCTGATGTGAAAGACGTTGACCTTGCAAGACTTCCTCCATTCGCGTCGTCCAAATCACCATTCGAACCGTGGAAAGCAGCGACAGAAACACCATGCGCTTCATCCCAGAAAACGGGGGCGACACATTGTCGCAGGCAGATGCACGATCAATGAGCACAAGCTCTAGGAGCGCGATACGAGCAATCAACTCACCGACACGTTCCTATAGAGGACCAACCTGCGAACTATGGTAGAAGGCGTGCGAAGCCGTTTCTTCCAAGCCAAGGTTGCAGCGTTCACAATCTGGCAAATCCGCCGGGCCCCATATAAAGACCATGTCATTGAGAGGCAACCGATTCCGAGCCAATCACCAGGTGAGCGAAAATTCAGAGTTGCTGAGATAATTGGTACCTGACACCAAAGACCACAGCGAGCGAAACTCATCCTCTGACAAGCGGAGCACATCACGTAATGAATCCTTCGTGACGCCCTCCACTAACCCACGATAGAAGACTTTCCTAGGCTGTGAAAGATCACTAGACTGTGGAATGGCCTGCAAGACCGCCAGACATTCGAGGAGAAACTCGATCACCCTCAAGACTTACGGAACCGCCTCGAGATGTGGGGAGTGATAGTAAGGCTAGGAAACATGTCCCTCACTATCCCCGCCAGCAATGTGTCTTCCAAAATCGCTCACCTGAGAAAAACCAACCTTGACGCAACCTTTTGGCCCATCAGATACGGCATTCCCAGATCCCCATGACACGGACGTTGGTAACAGATACGTTTGTCGACGTAGTGTTTGCGTCTTCTTCACAGAAGGGAGAACAGGAAACGCTCGATCGCCGATCTACCATCACATTTACACACATGTCTTCCGTGGGCACACCAGCCTTACTGGTTACTCACGCCACCTCCTCCACGGATCCGTAACTTGCAAAATAGGAATCTACGTGGTCACATGATATTTCCACAGGTACACCGTGAATTAGAATCCTGGTCTTTCTCGTGCCCATATATTCGGTTTGTAACCGCATATTCTTTGCCATTAGTGTGCTTCCTGCCAAATTCTTGGCTTCCTTTTCAGAGTTCAACAGAACAACTTACATAGCACAGGATCTTCTCGCAAACACGCAAGATACAATATTCAAACATTTCAGGGATTCTTCCAAACTCTCCCTGCTGACACCAATAAACTTTCGGTTTTTTGCATCTGATGTCAGCAGGGAGATTGTCTTTGCTGCAATCACATTCACGACCTCTGGTATTACAACCAGCTAATTTTCGGTGATAAATCCTTATACTTTTTCCTGCATTAGCAGGTAGTAGTTGGCGTCTTTTTTCAATGGTGTTTTCGCCCATACTGACGGTGAAGGAGTCACCGACGGAACGGCATCCGAGATTGAAGGCTGGGGAGACGAAGCAATAATTGGGCTTGTCCCCACTCACAACAGACATTTTTCAAAAAGAAGTTAAAAAATAACACAGACGAGCAACAACGACAATTAAACACTAGTAACAAAAATGACGAACTCACAGTTGACAAAAATCCGAGTAACAAATATTCCAAACACAACTTTGTGAACAATATGTCAAACAACAGTGCGACTGTCTGCAATATTTATTTTTGTAAAAAATACAAAAATTGTGGCACAAGGCCGAAAAGGGGAGGGGTAGAGGGTGGTACTCACTTAACTATCCTATATCTAGCTAAACACTATCACGACCCAATCACTCATTACAGTATTCCGCATTCACCACAAGAACCCATCCATCACCTCCCAATCCTTCACACACCACAATACCACATATTTAAAAAGGGTACCTAAAAAGGGGGAAAAACCCATGGCAATAAAAACGTATTTATGCACAATATAATATATAATTTAAAACATTTAATGAAAGATGAAATGATGGGAGGGGAATAAACCGAAAAACAAAGTTAAAATATAACAAATATTTTAACTAAAAATAATAAACAATGTTAGTAAGACTCGTCCATCCCAGAAAAAGAGTGGCCGCTGTATTCCGCCAATCGGCGAGATCAAGAAGCAGATACGCTAAGGGTGTGGGGTGTAAAAAATTAATGGAATGGGACAATCAAAACCTGAACCAGCCGAGATAAAAAGAGGCCAAAATTAACTGGGGAGGTTGGGAATCTCGACTTGGATCATAACAAAAGAGAAAATCGGGTACAGGCTCGGAACACATTCATTCACTTTAACTAGGTACACAAAAGAGAGCTACCTTAACCATAGGAGGGTTCCAAAGGAATCCACCCCGATGTAACCAGTAGATCTAAAAGAGGAAATCAAGACTAGCCCCGTTCACGCGAACCAGGCTTGCCACATTTACCCACCTTTTGCTGAAGTCTGTCAAAGTCAAACGTTTTCAATCTGTTCTAATCCTTATTTTGAGCTGATGCTCAAAATATCGAATGGGAAAGACGTATGTTGCACACGCCTCAGCCAATCTCTTTAAGGACAAATTCCTTTGACGCCAAATCTAGACCGACGAGCCGACCTTTGCCAATACCTCTGACCCATTTTTCTTCAACTGAAGGTCGGGCCCAAACCACACTCCAAGAATGCAGACAGGGCCGCCCGTCCAGTTGAAGAGCCTCGGAAGGGTAACACTCTTCCAGGCACCTAACCGCAAGCTGGACGACTTATTGCGGTTAATCTTGGCACATGTCACCTGTTTGTACCGTTCAAGCGCCTTCTGTACCACTTCGTTGTCACTCCGGGAGGACACGAAAGTAGTGACGTCATTGGCTTACGATGAATCCCTGGTTCGAGTACCAACAGGGACAGAGATTCCATGTAGGACCGGACTGCACTCAGCCAGCGAAGAAGAGGCTCTGACGCCAAAGTATAAAGTAGGAGCGACAGTGGACAGCCCTGTCGGACCGACCTAGACAGCGCCAGAACGCACGAGAACTTTCCGTTCACCTGTACCACAGCCGTGGGGGATTGATACAGGTGGCTAATCCAGCGGCGGGAATTGGCTTCGAATCCAGTGGCCTGCAGGACAGCCGCCAGGTAACGATGGTCAACCCTATCAAATGCCTATGAAATTGATCAGCGCGGCTTCTTCGTCGTCTTTTATCACCTGTATGATCGTGCGTATCAGATGCAGGTTGCTCTGAATTGTTCGGCCCTTCTGCTCAGGTCCCAACAGAGACTCGGCAACTAATTGCAAACGAGTTTGCAAGATCTTGGCCAAAATCTTTAACTCTGTGTTTAGCAGAGTTATGGGCCGGTAACCCTCTAACACCCTCCCCATATCCTTGCCTTTTCTCAGCAGCGTGATCACTCCCCTGGTGAACCGGTTGGGTATAGACCCCTGCCGGAACCAATTGTTGAACACGACAGTCAAAATCGGAACAAAGATGTGCGACAGCCTCAAGTACAATTCATAGGGCAAACCATCGAGACCTGGTGATTTGCCTCTGAGGACCTTCTTCAAAGCCGCGTAGACTTCGCCCTCCGTAATTTCTCCCTCGCAGCTAGCTGCATCAGCCGGCAAAAGCCGGAGAAGTCCGCCAAATAGCTGCGAAACTCCTCGTCACGGAGACCAGGCTCCTTGGTAAACAGGATCTCAAAATGCCGCCGAAACACCCCGCTGTCAGTCGACTGAAGAGTATGTTCCCTCCAGGTTGCGAACCTCTTGAATGTACCGGTCGCCGCCTCGGCGAATCTCTTCCTTGGGCAGTTCTGTGCCCATGTTCACAGCTTCGGAAGACATCTTGCTTGAACTACCTGGCCCATGTAACGATCGCTATTCGATCGCACCAGGGCCTTCTTAGCTACGGCTATCTCTAGGGGATCTCCAACAGCCTCCGCTAGAAAGTAATTAGCTCTAAGTGTCTTCACCTTGTCAGCCTTATCTAGTTGGAGCCGTTTGCTGAACTTGGTGGTGAAAGACCTAATACGATTCTTAAGATTCTCCCACCACTTATTCTCAATGACTCCCCCAGTTAACGCCCGCTGCACAAATTAGCTGGCACCGGAAGTCCTGCCTGTCCAGTAAGGACACGTTGAACTTCCAGTAAACAGCCATTGTGGGCCTATTTTCTAAATCTACCCGGGCACAAACGAGTTTGTGGTCCGAGTACCCTAACCACTGGAACGTGGGACAATCTAAAACATCTATGTCGGCTTCACGAACTGACATTCTATCCTGGTCGCTAGTTACCTTGGTAGAAGGCCAACTATTAGCCAACGTCCACATCTTCCCACACTTGTGATCGACACTTGTGATAGATATCGACAGGACCGAAATCCTCGCTGAGATCTACCAAGCTACGATCATGTGCCTTCCCTCTAGCTCCCTACCCTCTATCCAACTTGGTGTCCAGGATGGCATTCCAGTCCCCCACTAAGACGAGTCGCGTTGAATTCACCAGGAAGGGCTCCAACCGCCGAAAAAAACCAGATGTGCTCCTCCCGGTCGTTGGGCGCCTTAACCGCAACAAGTCGAAAGGCATTGCTTTTCACTGCAATATCGGCCACGATCAGCCGGCCCTCGGCACCGACATGAGCAAGATCCACCTTCGCGTCCTGGGTACGCATAATCAGCTAAGAAACTGCTCTGTCGTTAGACAACACACAGGCATCTGCTTTGCAAACAAATTGAGTCTCTTGGATCGCGGCGACATCCACAACGAAAGAGAAGAGATCCCGAAGCAGACGGGCAGCCTTACTCCGATCCTTACGGCCCTTCGCATTCAAGCTGGCTAATTTAATTTACATCTTCTAGACCTGAAAAGAGAAAGCAAAAAATTACTCCTGGTCACATACAGGACGGAAATCTATGGCAGAAGGACCCCGATGTTTGTCCCAGGCTTTCACAACCAATATCTGATGTAATACGTCCGTCCTGGACAATCCCGCCGACGTTCGTGGGATATGTTAGTTTTACGGCCATGTAAAGAGAGGTGTGGAGAATTGCAGGGACCTTACCAGAACAAAAATGAGACAATTTTTGAAGATATTTGGTTCCTGTTTGAACCATTTTTATTTTTGGAAACGCATTCACGGCCTCCTGCACATAATACCAGACTTTTAAGTTACTCCCGGTGTTTCTAATTAGTGTAAGCACCCCGGGGGCGTCTGGGAAATTTGCCGGATC